>ML322025.1:0-90230 GCA_005239505.1 Nicotiana paniculata | reverse complement strand
TAATATTTACAGCAAAATAGTATAGAATTTGGGTGTGGTCAAAAATTAGTTGTTCACAGTTGTGAGATACACAAGCTGGGGATTTCAAGTTGTATCTACTTTCTAGGGTAATTAAATCATGTTCTTGGTTGTGCTTTATATATATAGTTTGTTGTGGCTGGAAATTGTTAAGAATAGTTTGATATTGTTATGTATGATATTTTTAAGCTTATCCATGTTCCAATTAAGTTGATTGAAGAAGAAAACATGAAAAACAAGAGGTTAATGATAAAGATAAAGGTACTAGGGGTGTGGACTATTTTTGAAGATTTTCTTATGATGTTTTGGGCTGAAAATGATATGGTAAACATAGTTATGATGTTATAGATGTTGTAGGCAGATTCATGTAAACGGAATTGGACTAAATTATATTTTGTTAATTGTAATTCAAGCTTTCCACTCCAAATGGTTGTTGAAGTAATCAGAGAGCTTATTGTGAATTATATTGTTGTTGTTTGGGATGTTTGGTGACTTTTAGTAACTTATAGGATGTAGTAAAAACAGGGGACGAGCTGTCCATTTTCTTGTAGAATATTGGTTTCAAAATATGAGAGTGACAATGCTTATATGATGACAACGAAAGTCAGTTTACTCATCGTAGGCATAAGAAGATCATATTGAGCTTCTCGACGATTGGATAGAAGATTGCAAAGATATGTTAAGGCACTTCCTTCTTTCTTTTGGCATAATCTAAAGTGAAATGAACGTAAACGATACGTTATTCATAACGGCTCTGCTCCTAGCAACAAAGGTCATCCATGTTCTTATTTTCTTATAATGTTACTCTAAGCATGTATGTATGATGCTTGAATTCTGTCGAGGTTCAAATTGATGGTATGATGTCCATAACATTAATCAAAGGTGCACGAGCTTACGTCAATGTCACGACCCAATTTCCCACACGGGTCATGATGGCGCCCAACGACGGGGTTGGGCAAGCCAACATAAATTACACTAAGTGTTACCCTTCCCAAGTGATTGATTATTCCATCTATTACCAGTTTTAAACATTTATTTACAGGATATTAGCCGGTGACATGAAATGAAACATCTGATACGTGAGTCAAAAGATAAACATATGTATGAGAATACAGCCAACAACCCAAAAATGTACGCACGTGTGTGCCAAGAACTAGTGTCACGAGCGTCGCTGGGCAACTATCAGAATATACCAGAATACACAAATATAAACAATCCCATAGTCTGAATGAAATAGATGGAAAAATAACAAAAGGAACTCCAAGGTACTTCCAGGAATTCACCAGGAAGAGCAGCTCACCGAGAAGTATAACCAACCCTGGTCAGTATCTAGCACCGAACTGATGATCAGACGCACCAACCTCCGGACCTGTACAACCAAGTACAGAAGAAAAGAAAGTGCAGCATGAGTACATACATAAGTACGTACCCAGTGAGTATCCCGCCTAATCTCGAAGAAGTAGTGACGAGAAGTCGACTCGATACTCACTAAGGTCCAACAATAATAATGTAATACAGGATATAAGGAAAGCAGTAGGCATGTAACAGAGTAAAAGTAATAAGAATAACTCATAGAGTTTCCAAATAAACACTAACAACAATAGAAACTCCCTTTTTATTCTTCCTCAAAACCATCATCAAATCATAAATTTGGGAAAACAGTAACGAGCAGACATACGCTCATAAGAGTAAGACATTTGGCTGGAGTCATAAGGGAGAATAGCTATGCACTGCCGGGGATCGACCGGCCCGTACCAAGAGTGCATGCTTAACAGAAATCCTTCCTACGCACTGTCGGGGATCGACCGGCCCGTATCAAGAGTGCGTCTATCAATGTACTCATATCATAGTGAAGAATAGCTATGCACTGCCGGGGATCGACCAGCCCGCACCAAGAGTGCATGCTTGGCAGAAATCCTGCCTACCCACTACCGGGGATCGACCGGCCCGTACCAAGAGTGCGTTTATCAATGTAATCATATCATAACATAGTGTAACTTCGTCCATGCACTATCGGGGATCGACCGGCCCGAACCAAGAGTGCATTCTCAATTAATTCCATGTGCACTGTCGGGGATCGACCGACCCGAACCAAGAGTGCACAAATAATCCGCCGTGGCATACGGCCCGCTCCCATAAGAGTGAAGGAAACTTACATATCGCTCGCAGAATGTAAATTGCAAAGCGACCATACGCATATATCAAGTATCAAGCCTACTTCACATATTGAGCTTTTCCAATTTCCTAATCAAATGGGGTACTCAAGGAAACAGTGCTATATCCAAGCAAGAACGTATAACAGGTAAACCATTTCAAAGAAAAATACAAGGCATGTTGTGGTCCTAGACTACGCGGACATAATAGGCGTAGTCGCTACGTGTGGACTCTCGCCACGTGGTACGCATGTAGCCCCCAAAAAAATACATGCAACATATAGAATACCTATGAGGACATTTCCCTCTTACAAGGTTAGAAAGGAGACTCACCTCGATGAAAGCACTCCTCGGACCAAGGACCAGATCAAAAGATGCACCCGAACATCGAAACTACTCCTGACGGCTCACAACTAACCAAACATAGTATACTTAAGGTAATTCTAAGCTCAAAGAAGGAGAATTAGCAAGAAATCCCAAAATTTAAGCATTCTTGACGATTCTTGAAATTTTGACCCCGGGCCCACACATTTGGATTTCGAAAATTCTTGAAGGAATCCATTACCCGAGGTCTAAGGATAAAAAATATACGATTTATACTTGATTTCATGGCCAATTCACAGAAAATTCTAAGGTGACTACATGTTCTAGGTTACTACCCAACTCACCCAATTTTACCCATGGAAATCTTTGATTTCTAAGTTGAAAACATGATAAATGATGTTAATAATTGAAAGAAATGAGTAAAAACCACTTACAACTGATTTGGAAGAGTCTTGTTCTTCGGAAAAATCGCCTAAGAGTGTTGAGTTTGAGAAAATATGAAGTAAAAACTCGGTTTTGTAGAGCAGGGCACTGGTTGGCTTCGCAAATGCGAACAGGGGTTCGCATTTGCGAAGACCCCTGACCTGGAAATTGCGAAGAACAGTTCGCATTTGCGAACACTAGGCAGAAGGGGAGGCTTCGCATTTGCGATGAAATTGTTCGCATTTGCGAACATGCCTGCCCAGCACTGCCTTCGCATTTGCGATGGCATTCTTCACAATTGCGAAGGCCTGCAGAACAGGCACAACAGCAGATTCCCAAGGCAAAAGATGAAGTTCGTGGCCTAACCAAACTCACCCGAGCCCTTGGGGCTCCAAACCAAATAAACCAACGGGTCTCAAATCATAATACGGACTCGCTCGAGCCTTCGGAACACTAAAAACAACGCTAAAACTTGAAATCACACCCCCAAACCTTAAGAACCAAACTTAGGAATTTTAAGTGTTCTAACTTCGCTAACAATGTGCCGAACTGACCTATACACCTCGGAACAATACCAAATTTTACGGATTACTCACACAACATACTAGGAACTTACCCGTGCGATCAAATCGCCAAAACAACATCATACACATAGAATTAGGTCTCAAAATCCATGAATTCTATCAAATTTCACAAATCATCAAATTTTCCATTTTAAGTCCGAAACACGCCAGACGAAATCCGATTTCAACCAAACTTTACAGAAAGTGCCTAAAATATATATAAGACCTGTACCGGGCACCGGAACCAAAATACGGGCCCGATACCATTACTTTCTAATCAGATTCCATTTTCAATTTCCTTAATTATTTTCAGAAAACAATTTCTCTCATAAATTCATTTCTCGGGCTAGGGACCTCGGAATTCGATTTCGGGCATACAACCAAGTCCCATATTTTCTTACAGACCCTCCGGGACCGTCAAATCACGGGTCCGGGTACGTTTACCCAAAAATATTGACCGAAATCAAATTTATTTATTCTAATATCAAATCATGGCATTGTTCACAAAAATTTCATATTTGAGCTGTCCGGCTACGCGCCCGGACTGCGCACGCAAATCGAGACAATTACAAATGAGGTTTTCAAGGCCTCGAGAGTACGGGGTGGGTAATAACATAGGTGATGACCCTTTGGGTCGTCACATTCTCCACCTCTAAAACAATTGTTCGTCCTCGAACGGACAGAAGAAAGGAGTACCTGAGTCGGGAAATAAATGAGGGTAACGACTCCGCATAACGGACTCAGACTCCCAGGTCGCCTCCTCAACTGGTTGGTCCCTCCACTGGACCTTTATAGCAGCAACTCTCTTGGACCTCAACTGACGGTCCTGTCTATCAACAATAGCAATTGGCTCCTCCTCATAGCCCAGCCTCTCATCCAACTGAATAGTGTTGAAATCGACCACATGAGAGAAGTCGGTGTGGTACCTCCGAAGCATGGAAACATGAAAAACTGGGTGAACTCCTGATAAGCTGGGAGGCAAGGCCAGCTCATAAGAAACCTCTCCAACTCACCTCAATACCTCGAATGGACCTATAAACCTTGGGCTCAACTTGCCCTTCTTCCCAAACCTCATAATACCCTTCATAGGAGAAACCTTCAATAGGACTCTATCTCCCTCCATGAATGATACATCACGCGCCCTCTGATCCGCGTAACTCTTCTGTCTGGACTGCTGTACGGAGTCTCTTCTGAATCAACTTCACTCTCTCCAAGGCATCCCTCACCAGGTCGGTGCCATATAACTTAGCCTTGCCGGGCTCAAACCACCCGATAGGGGAACGACATCGCCGACCATACAACGCCTCGAATGGTGCCATCTCAATGCTGGACTGATAATTGTTATTGTAAGCAAACTCGGCCAAAGGTAAGAACTGGTCCCACTGACCCCCGAAATCAATCACACATGCCCTGAGCATGTCCTCCAATATCTGAACTGTACGCTCTGACTGACCATCAGTCTGCGGATGGAATGCTGTGCTGAGGTCTATCTGGGTGCCCATCTCACTATGCAATGCTCTCCAGAAGTGTGAGGTGAACTGAGGGCCTCGATCTGACATGATGGACACCGGCACACCATGCAACCGGACTATCTCCCGAATGTAGATCTGTGCCAACCTCTCAGATGAATATGTGGTAGCCACTGGAATGAAATGCGCCGATTTGGTCAATCTATCCACAATGACCCAAACTGCGTCCGACTTCTGCGAAGTCCGAGGCAATCCAACCACGAAGTCCATAGCAATGCGCTCCCATTTCCACTCAGGAATGGGCATCTGCTGAGGTAAGCCTCCTGGCCTCTGATGCGCATACTTAACCTGCTGGCAATTGAGGCACCTAGTCACATACTCCACAATGTCCTTCTTCATTCACCTCCACCAGAAATGTTGCTTCAAATCACGATACATCTTCGTAGAACCAGGGTGAATAGAATACCGAGAACTGTGTGCCTCCTCTAGAATCCTCTCCCTCAGGCCACCAACCTTAGGAACACATAAGCGGCCCTGAAGTCGCATAACACCATCCTCGCCAATAGTAACCTCCTTGGCCCTACCCTGAACCACTGTTTCCCGAAGCTCTGCCAAGCACTGTTTCCCGAAGCTCTGCCAAGCACGGATCATAGAACTGTCGGGCCTTAATCTCCCCCACTAACAAAGACTGAGCAACTACATGTGCCAATACTCGACGAGGCTCTGAAAGATCTAACCTCACCAAGAGATTGGCCAGGGACTGAATGTCCAAGGCTAGAGGTCTCTCCTCTGCAGCAATATAAGCCAAGCTACCCATACTCACAGCCTTCCGGCTCAACGCATCTGCCACCACATTAGCCTTGCCCGGGTGATAAAGAATGGTAATATCATAATCCTTCAACAATTCAAGCCATCTGCGTTGCCTCAAATTAAGATCCTTCTGTTTAAATAAGTGCTGCAAGCTGCGGTGGTCGGTGTAGACCTCACAAGATACACCATACAAGTAATGCCGCCAAATCTTCAAAGCATGAACAATCGCTGCTAATTCCAAATCATGCACAGGATAGTTCTTTTCATGAATCTTCAGTTGGCGCGAAGCATAAGCAATAACCCTGCCATCCTGCATCAACACACATCCTAGCCCGATACGCGAAGCGTCACAATATACCGTATACATCCCTGACTCAGAAGGCAATGATAGTACCGGAGCTGAGATCAATGCTGACTTGAGCTTCTGAAATCTCACCTCACAATCGTCGGACCATCAAAACAGGGCATTCTTCTGAGTCAATCTAGTCAATAGAGCGGCAATAGAAGAGAATCCCTCCACGAACCGACGGTAGTAGCCGGCTAAACCCAGAAAACTCCTGATCTCTGAAGCTAAAGTAGGACGTGGCCAACTCTGAACTGCTTCAATCTTCTGCGGATCAACCTTGATACCCTCACCGGATACCACGTGCCCCAAAAATGCCACGGAATCCAACCAAAACTCACACTTGGAGAACTTAGCATATATCTTCCGCTCTTGCAAGGTCCGGAGCACAACTCTCAAATGCTGCTCGTGCTCCCCCAGGCTACGGGAGTAAATCAAAATGTCATCAATGAAGACAATGACGAAGGAATCAATATACGGCCTGAATACCCTATTCATCAAGTCCATAAAGGCCGCTAGGGCGTTAGTCAAACCAAAGGACATCACCATGAACTCATAATGGCCATATCTCGTACGAAAAGCAGTCTTCGGAACATCTGAAGCCTGAATCTTCAACTGATGATACCCTGACCTCAAGTCAATCTTAGAAAACACATGAGCACCCTGCAACTGGTCAAACAAATCATCGATGTGAGGCAAAGGATACTTGTTCTTAATGGTAACCTTGTTCAACTGGCGGTAGTCAATACACATCCGCATAGACCCATCCTTCTTCTTTACAAATAAGGCTGGAGCACCCCACGGCGACACAGTTGGCCTGATTAATCCCTTGGCCAATAACTCCTCAAGCTTCTCCTTCAACTATTTTATCTCCTTAGGAGCCATACGATAAGGAGGGATAGAAATAGGCTGAGTATCTAGAGCCAAATCAATGCAGAAATCTATATCTTGATCTGGAGGAATGCTTGGAAGGTCTGAGGGAAACACATCTGGAAACTCTCGAACAACAAGCACTAAATCAATCGTCGAAAAATCGGCGGTGGTGTCCCGCACATAAGACAAATAGGCTAGACAACCCTTCTCGACCATATGTCGAGCCTTCAAGAACGAAATAACCCAGCTGGATGCGCTAACTGAAGAACCCCTTCATTCTAACCTAGGAGACTCAGGCATGGCCAAAGTAACTATCTTGGCATGGAAATCGAGCACTACATGATAAGGAGATAGCCAATCCATGCCCAAAATAACCTCAAAATCGACCATATCTAGCAACAATAGGTCGGTTCTGGTGTCAAACCCACAGAAGGTAATCACACAGGACCTGTAGACCCGGTCTACCACTACAGAGTCGCCTACAGGAGTGGATATATATAAGGGAGAACCCAAAGGCTCACTAATAACATCCCAAGAATGGGCAAATGATGCCGAAACATATGAATATGTAGACCTTGGATCAAATAGCACTACCGCCTCTCTGCTATAGACCGAAATAATACCTGTAATCACAGTGTCTGATGCCACTGAGTCTGCCCTGGCTAGAATAGCATAAAATCTGGCTGGAGTACCTAATGGCTGAGCTCCCCCAGGACATGCTGGAGCTGAACGACCCCCTCCTGACTAGCCTCCCCCTCTAGGACGGCCCCTACCAACCTGCCCTCCGCCTCTAGGTGGTCGTGCTGCTGGTGCTGAAGGCCTAGGCTAGTGACTATGTTGTACGGCCTTGCCCCGATATCTGGGACACTGCCTGATCATATGGTCCAGCTCCCCACACTCGAAACAACCTCTACGTGTCATAGTCTGCTGCCCTGAAGAAGAAGAAGAAGAATCCTGAATGGCTGGGGGACGACAGGAATCATCTGGCATGGCACTAAAATAGGAACCGGAGGATCCTTGACGGCTAGGGAAACTGCTGGGTGTACTCTGAATAGCCTGAGGATGATAAGAACGCTCTGGCATAGCACTAAACTGGGGCTTGACTGGAACAACCCCAGGAGGTAGTGAAGGTGTTGAATAGGAAGGCCTGCTGAACTGACTACTTCCGAACTGACCCCTTCCCCTAGCTGGAGTGCCCCTGAAGTTACCTATAAACCTGGCCCTCTTGCCTGCTGACCCTACTGAACCTGGTGACCTGGCTGACCCTACTTCCTGCTCCTCACACGGTAACCCTCAATATGTCGAGCTATCTCGACTACGAGCTAATATGGGGTACCCATCTCTACCTCTCTGGCCATGGAGGTCCGAATACCCGGATGTAAGCCTGCCACAAACCGTCGAACCCTCTCTGCATCTGTGGGAAATATCATGAGAGCATGGCGAGATAACTCTAAAAACCTCGCCTCATAATCTGTCACGGACATCTGCCCCTGCTCCAACCGCTCAAACTGACCCCTCAGCTCTTCCCTCTCAGAGGGTGGAATATATCTGTCCAAGAACATCTACGTGAATTGATCCCAAGTGATAGTAGGAGAATCGGCTGGCCTGCTGAGAATATAAGACTGCCACCACCTGCGAGATCTGCCCTCTAACTGGAATGCAGTGAAATCCACTCCATGGGACGCTAAGATCCCCATGTTGTGCAGTCTATCCCTGCATCTATCAATGAAATCCTGGGCATCCTCCCCTCGCTCACCCCCGAAAACTGGAGGACATAGCCGGGTCCATCTGTCTAACATCTTATGCTGGTCACCACCCGCAACTAGTCTGAGCTCTGGTGTTGCTGCTGCAGGCTGGACATCCTCCACGGGCAGTGTACCCGGGGTGGGATGAAAAGCTGCTGTCAGACCTGCGGCCTGGGCAGTAGGGGTCTGGGCTCCCCCTCTCACCTATAAAGTGACAGGGTCTACTGGAAATAAACCAGCCTGGGACATGGTGTCCATGAATCTCATCATACGGCCCATGGCTGCCTGAAAGCCCGGCGGCGTCATAAAGTCTACGGGTGCCGGATCTGCTGGGGGCACCTCACCCTGCTACTCTAATATAGGGTCCTCTGGCAGCGGCACCGGTATAGCTCTGGGACGCCCTCGTCCCCTACCACGGGCAGGTTCTATAACCTTGCCCCCACCACGGCCTCGAGCGACAGGGGCGACGACCTCTCCCGGATCGGGCACACGAGATGCACGTGTCCTCACCATCTGTGAGAGAATAGAAATCATGAATTTAGTAAATCATAGACTGCACGATAGAGTAAGAACAAGCAGAGGTTTCCTAACATCCTGAAGATAAGTAGAGACGTCTCCGTACCGATCCGCAAGACTCTACTGGGTTTGCCCGGGACTCGTGAGACTTACATGAACCTAGAGCTCTGATACCACGTTGTCACGACCCAATTTCCCACACGAGTCGTGATGGCGCCCAACGACGGGGTTGGGAAAGCCAACATAAATTACACTAAGTGTTACCCTTCCTAAGTGATTGATTATTCCATCTATTACCAGCTTTAAGCATTTATTTAAAGGATATTAGCCGGTGACATGAAATGAAACATCTGATTACGTGAGTCAAAAGATAAACATATGTATGAGAATACAGCCCAACAACTCAAAAATGTATGCACATGTGTGCCAGGAACTAGTGTCACGAGCGTCGCGGGCAACTATCAGAATATACCAGAATATAAAAATATATACAATCCCATAGTCTGAATGAAATAGACGGGAAAATAACAAAAGGAACTCCAAGGTACTGCCAGGAATTTTCCAGGAAGAGCAGCTCACCGAGAAGTATAACCAACCCTGTTCAGTATCTAGCACCGAACTGATGATCAGACGCACCAACCTCCGGACTTGTACAGCCAAGTACAGAAGAAAAGAAAGTGCAGCATTAGTACATACATAAGTACGTACCCAGTGAGTATCCCGCCTAATCTCGAAGAAGTAGTGACGAGAAGTCGACTCGATAATCACTAAGGTCCAACAATAATAATGTAATACAGGATATAAGGAAAGCAGTAGGCATGTAACAAAGTAAAAGTAATAAGAATAACTCACAGAGTTTCCAAATAAACACTAACAACAATAGCAACTCCCTTTTTATTCTTCCTCAAAACCATCATCAAATCATAAATTTTGGAAAACAGTACCGAGCAGACATACGCGCATAAGAGTAAGACATTTGGCTGGAGTCATAAGGGAGAATAGTTATGCACTGCCGGGCATCGACCGGCCCATACCAAGAGTGCATGCTTAACATAAATCCTTCCTACGCACTTCCGGGGATCGACCAGCCCGTACCAAGAGTGCGTCTATCAATGTACTCATATCATAGTGAATAACAGCTATGCACTGTCAGGGATTGACCGGCCCGTACCAAGAGTGCATGCTTGGCAGAAATCCTGCCTACGCACTACCGGGGATCGACCGGTCTGTACCAAAAGTCCGTTTATCAATGTAATCATCTAATAACATAGTGTAACTTCGTCCATGCACTGCCGGGGATCGACCGGCTCGAACCAAGAGTGCATTCTCAATTAATTCCATGTGCACTGTCGGGGATCGACCGACCCGAACCAAGAGTGCACAAATAATCCGCCGTGGCATACGGTCCGCTCCCATAAGAGTGAAGGAAACATACATATCGCTCGCGGAATGTAAATTGCAAAGCAACCATACGCGTATATCAAGTATCAAGACTACTTCACATATTGAGCTTTTCCAATTTCCTAATCAAATTGGGTACTCAAGGAAACGATGCTATATCCAAGCAAGAACGTATAACAGGTAAACCATTTCAAAGCAAAATACAAGGCATGTTGTGGTCCTAGACTACCCGGACATATTAGGCGTAGTCGCTACGTGTGGACTCTCGCCACGTGGTACGCACGTAGCCCGCAAAACAATACATGCAACACATAGAATACCTATGGGGACATTTCCCTCTTACAAGGTTAGAAAGGAGACTCACCTCGATGAAAGCACTCCTCGGACCAAGGACCGGATCAAAAGATACACCCGAACTTTGAAACTACTCTTGACGGCTCACAACTAGCCAAACATAGTATACTTAAGTCAATTCTAAGCTCAAAGAAGGAGAATTAGCAGGAAATCCCAAAATTTAAGCATTCTTGACGATTCTTGAAATTTCGACCCCGGGCCCACACACTTGTATTTCGAAAATTCTTGAAGGAATCCATTACCCGAGGTCTAAGGATCAAAAATATACGATTTATACTTGAATTCATGGCCAATTCACAGAAAATTCTAAGGTGATTACAAGTTCTAGGTTACTACCCAACTCACCCAATTTTACCCATGGAAATCTTTGATTTCTAAGTTGAAAACATGATAAATGATGTCAATAATTGAAAGAAATGAGTAAAAACCACTTACAACTGATTTGGAAGAGTCTTGTTCTTTGGAAAAATTGCCTAAGAGTGTTGAGTTTGAGAAAATATGTAATTTGAAGTAAAAACTCGATTTTGTAGAGCAGGACACTGGTTGGCTTCGCAAATGCGAATAGTGGAAATTGCGAAGAGCAATTCGCATTTGCGAACACTGGGCAGAAGGGGAGGCTTCGCATTTGCTATGAAATTGTTCGCATTTGCGAACATGACTGCCCAGCACTGCCTTCGCATTTGCGATGGCATTCTTCGCAATTGCGAAGGCCTGCAGAACAGGCACAACAGCAGATTCCCAAGGCCAAAAATGAAGTATGTGGCCTAACCAAACTCACCCGAGCCCTCGGGGCTCCAAACCAAATATACCAACGGGTCCCAAATCATAATACGGACTCGCTCGAGCCTTCGGAACACTCAAAACAACGCTAAAACTTGAAATCACACCCCCAAACCTCAAGAACCAAACTTAGGAATTTTAAGTGTTCTAACTTCGCTAAAAACGTGTCGAACTGACCTATACACCTCGGAACGACACCAAATTTTACGGATTACTCACACAACATCCTAAAAACTTACTCGTGCGATCAAATCACCAAAACAACATCATACACATAGAATTAGGTCTCAAATTCCATGAATTCTATCAAATTTCACAAAACATCAAATTTTCCATTTTATGTCTGAAACACACCAGACGAAATCCGATTTCAACCAAACTTTACAGAAAGTGCCTAAAACATATATAAGACCTGTACCGGGCACCAGAACCAAAATACGGGCCCGATACTATTACTTTCTAATCAGATTCCATTTTCAATTTCCTTAATTATTTTCAGAAAACAATTTCTCTCAAAAATTCATTTCTCGGGCTTGGGACCTCGGAATTCTATTCCGGGCATACGACCAAGTCCCATATTTTCCTACGGACCCTCCGGGACCTTCAAATCATGGGTCAGGGTCCGTTTACCCAAAAATGTTTATCGAAGTCAAATTTATTTATTCTAATATCAAATCATGGCCTTTTTCACAGAAATTTCATATTTGAGCTGTCCGGCTACGTGCCCGGAATGTGCATGCAAATCGAGATAATTAAAAATGAGGTTTTCAAGGCCTCGGGAGTACGGGGTGGGTAATAACATAGGTGATGACCCTTTGGGTCGTCACAGTCAATTCGAAAGATTTAGAACGTGATTCCATGAGTCAAACATGCATTATATATATGTATCTATTTTACTCTATCGAGTCGCACTATAGTCGGCTAGGTACGGTACTAATTATGCAACCACTGTCAGTTGGGTTTTGCCGAGCTCCATATGGCCGGGTACGATTCTACCGAGCCTTATGATGGCCTGGTAAATTTTTACCGAGCCTATTACGGTCGTGTACGATATGATGATGATGCCCACATAGGCCTATGTTTTTTTTATTATATATATATATATATGTCACGACCCCAATCCTAAGCCGGCCGTGATGGTGCCTATCGTGGATCTAGGATAGCCAACCATTTCAGATTATCAATATATAACCCATAATTTCCCCAAAATTTAGCAGATTTTAAGAATATCATAAAGAGATAAACAAATACACACTTCCCCAAAATCTGGAGTCAACTGTCATGAGCATCTAAGACTGAAAATACAATGTACAACAGTGACTTGCTACAACAAAGTCTGAGGGAAGGAAAGGAGGTGAGATGGGGACGCTGAGCAGCTACCTCAATCCTCGAACAACTCCAAGCTCGTCCGAAAATCAACTAGTGGGATGGTTCAGTACCTAGATCTGCACACAGAGGTGCAAGGAGTAACGTGAGTACGCCAACTCAGTAAGTAATCAATGTAACTAAAAACTTGGGTGTAGTGACGAGCCATTTAAATCATATAAATCCATAAAATTAATAACAGTGGAAATGAGCAAATCAAGTCAGAAATCTACAATTCCGGATATTTCATAAAACCCCGGTTTTCATTTAAAAATCTCGTATGAAAACTTTTGTCCAACATTTATTATCAGAGGCTCAGTGTAAAGAAGAGTGAAAACAGCATTTTCATAGAATATAAGTCCCTCGGGCATAGTATCACTCACAATCAAGCCTCTCAGTCGCTCGTGACTCCACTATCAGTATCTCATGCTCTCAGTTAATACTCGTAAGTACCATGAACACACACAACTGTTGCGGCGGGAAGCCCGCTCCACTAAATTCATACATACATATATATATTTATACTATTGCGACGTATAGACCGATCCATACTGCGCTCACTGGGGTGTACAGACTCCTGCAGGGGCTCCTTCAGCCTAAGCGATATATCTGATGCGGCGTGCAGCCCAATCCAATATGTATACTGTTGCGGCGTGCAGCCCGATCCATATATATAACATATATTGTAGCGGTGTGCAGCCCGATCCATATATTCAGCCCGACCCACATATAATATACAACACATATATTGATGCGGCGTGCATCCCATCCCATAACTATCCTCACATACCCGGCGCTCGGCCTAACACATATATAAGGCTGAGGCGTGCAACCCGATCCATAGCTATTCTCACATACTCGGCTCTCGGCCTGACTCAGTCACCCTCACAAGCCACTTGGGCAATTTATGTCAAGTCACGGGGCTCAGCCCCAAATACTTTTCAAAGTTTTCAAAGAAGTATGACAACAGTGAAAATAACAGCAAGTAGGAAACATGATTGAGTTTACAATTTACTAAAACGATAGTGGTAGAATAATAAAAAAGTACCCCTTGAGGGTCTAAACAGGTCGGCACAAGGCCCCAACTATGGAAAATACCCCTGAGGGTCTAAACAGATCGGCACGAGGACCCAAACATGGCTCACAGCGCATAAACAAGTATAAACTTCTGAAAGACAGGATGTTGTAATGTTTCAAATCGAATACGCGGCTTAATAGTCGCTACGGGACGGACCAAGTCCTAATCCCTATCGGTGCACGCCCCCACGCTCGTCACCTAGCTTGTGTGTCACCTCATTTATCAACACAATAACAGATAACGGGGTGTCATACCCTTAGGTTTAGAGTTACAATCGTTACTTACCTCAAAACAACCCAAAGCTACTCCGCGATGCCCTTGCCCCTCGAATCGTCTCCCAAAAGCTCCGAATCTAACCAAAATCAGATTAACGTCATCAATACACGCTAACAGAACAAAACCCAATCGAAAGATATAAATTTTTAACACAATTCTCGAAATTCAGCCAAACCCGGGCCCACGTCTCGGAATTCGATAAAATTTACATCACTAGAATTCTCATCCTCCCGCGATTCTATACATACCAAAAACTCCACAATCGCACCATAATTGCCCACTCAAATCACCAAAAGAATTTCCAATCTTCCTCCCCATTTTTCCCAACTTTTTTTCCACTTTACTTCTTCAAATTACAAGCCTAATCTGAAAACAAATAGCATAGAAATGAGTTATTTAGTCCGGGAACTTACCTCCGCTGAAGACCCTCGAAGACCTTCTTCAATTTGCTCTCAAATAAGCTCCACCCGCATGCAACAATGGAAGAATAACAAAAATTTCGTGGAGGCATTCTTTTATACTGTTCTGCCCAGTTAATCCGCGCCTGCGGACCTTTCCTCGCACCTGCGGTCCCAGGTGCGCACCTGCGAAAACCCACTAATAGTCCAATTCTCGCACCTGAGGTCCCTTTTCCACACCTGCGGCTTCGTAGGTACGGCCAACTCTTCGCACCTGCGCCTTGACCTTCGTGTCGCACCTGCGGCTGCCCATCCGTAGGTGCGGCCACACCAGCAACTATTTGCTGCAAATTTCCCAAGTTCAAACCTCCGCCAACCATCCGAAATCAATCTCGAGCCCCTTGGGGCCCCAACCAAACATAACAACACACCCCATGGCATCATTCAAACTTAGTCGAGCCTTCGAAACACCAAAAACAACACGAAAACACCAAAATTACATCAAATTCAAGCCTATGAACTTTGAAACATCTAAATTTCGCCAATGATGCCGAAACCAACCAAAACACATCTGATGTAAAGACCCGTAAAATTTCAAGTCTAAAAACAATGCCCGAATGGGTTCCCATGTGGTTATAACTGTAGAAATTCTTAAAACGGACCCTGTTGGAGTAAAAACTACCCCGGGAATTAAAAGATAAAATTTTCCAGATTTGCGCAGGCTACGTTCCACTATGCGATCGCAGATCAGGTATGCAGACCGCATAGTGGTCGCATACTTGGAGAGTTTGCTTTCCATTTTGAGGACAGCTATGCGGCCTAGAATGCGATCGCATATCACGAATGCGGGCCGCATAGTTGTCGCATTCTTGCACCTTGATTTTTGCGAAGGGAGTTATGTGATGCACTATGCAATCGCATAATAGGTATGCGGACCGCATAGTGGTCGCATACCTGGGCAGTCTGTTTCTCTTTTTGGCCTAGCTGAAGGTCACTTATACGACATGTATGCGGACCGCATAATAGGAATGTGATCGCATTCCTGACCGCATACCTGCTTCTGGGATTCTAATTTCTAATTTTAAAACCCGACCCCCAGTTCAATAAAACACCCCTCCCCTTCATTTTTAAAGGCTATATGATTAAAATAGAGAGAAGTGAGAGTGGGTTCTAGTGAAAGAAGTCCCCATCTTCCCCAAATTGGTCCTCCATCTCTACTCAGGCCTTGAAGTAATGGAGTGGTCGTCATCTTCTTCACCATAAGAGGTAAGTCTTCACCCCATTTCCCCAAATTTTCAGGTTTTGGTTAAAAAATATGGAACACATGAATTGGTTCTTGAAGATAAAATCTAAAACCTTGCATGCATATGAATAATCTTCTATAGTCTAGCAAAGGGAAGTAAGCTAGGGAAAACTTTCACTAAAAAGGGGCTAGTTAATCTAAGGGATCACATAGTGTTGGGTAAAATGCCCAAATGAGTTCATGCTTTCTAATTATTAGTCTAAACATGGCATCTTGTAAATTAGATTGGAGGATATAGAAGGTTCGGTGGATTGAAAATAGATATTAAAGGGGAAATTTCGACTCGAGGTATGTATGGCTAAGTTTAATCTTCGTAGAGTCACCTTGTTGGTGTCCGAGCACTCGGTATGAGTTTCTGGCTTATGCATATGTGAATCAATTATTCTAATGTGTTGAGGTGTAAGATCTTATTCTCTGATTGACCTAGTTGATTTCCATGCCACCATGCTATATGAGATTGTGAAAAGGTGATTTCTTGTGCTTATTCTAACATGTGCAAAGCTCGTTAAATGTTGAATACATTGGTATGAGAGGATGTGCTGCAAAACGAAAGAAATTGATAACGAAACAAATTGTTGAATGTATCTAAGTGTTGAATATTGTGTAGTAAGTGATGGAAAGGAAAATGTGGATTTATCTAATTGAACCATATGTTGATGGTATGCCGTATATAGCCCACTGTTTGGTGAAGATTACTATGGCCTTGATTTCATATGGTTATTTGGTTATTATGAATGTATATTCTTGATGATGAAAATCCTTGTGATTGAATTGATTGGTTGATGTTGCTATCAAATGTGATTGTAAGGTGGGAGGGTTGTACGCTACAACAGAAGTAATAAGGGTGTAATGTGATTGTGAGGTGGGATCGGGTTGCACGCCGCAACAGAATTGTACGATGGGATCGGGTTGCACGCCACAATAGAATTGTACGGTGGGATCGAGATGCTCGCTGCAACAGAAGGAATAAGGGTGGAATATGATTGTAAGGTGGGATCGGGTTGCGTGCCGCAACAGGAGAACAATTGAAAAAGAAACTGTGGAACTCTCATTTGTGTTTTATGTATCTCTGTGCAGTATTTGTTTGGTTTCTTTGACTATCTCCTATCTGTGTATTGTTTTATTTTACTTAGAGTAAAGCTTGTCCATACATACTAGTACTATTCAATGGTACTAACGTCACTTTTGCTGGGGGCGCTACATCTTTTAAATGGATGTAGGTGGTTCTGTAGCAGGTAGCGTTGATCGCCGATAGTGGTGCCTTCCCTCCATCTCTTCAGCAGTCTTGGTGAGCCCCACTTCCTCTCGGGGCTGTGTGTAGTTCATGTTGACTCATTTGGTTTATGTCATTTCTTTTGAGGTATAGTCGGGGCCTTGTTACCGGCAAGCCTATGTATTCTTCTCCGTACTCTTAGAGGCTCCGTAGACACTATGTGGGTGGTAAATATATTTTGGGTAGTTGTTGTACTTACTCATAATCGTGGCCCCGTATCGGGAATGTTGTACTTAGTATGTATGTTTTGGTAAAATCTAATGTTGAAAACGTTAAAAGAGGAAAAATGGACTTTATGTTGTGAATCCACATTTTTTATTTTCTCTTGCTATCTCATATGAATAATGTATGCTATAAACACGGGGAAATGCGTTGGGTAGGAAAGGCAATCCAGGTCCTCTTAACCGAGTTCATCCGGTTAGGCGTCGGTCTCGTCCCTCAGATTTGGGGTATGACAAACTTGGTATCAGAGCCTTAGGTTTTAAAAGTGTCCTAGGATGTCTCAGAGCCGTGTCTAGTAGAGCCCTTCTTATCGGTGTGTTGTCGACCACATCTATAATTAGGGGGCTGCATGGACATTTAGGAAAGTACCCTTTTATTGCTATTCTATATCGTGCAATGTGGTGAAAGGTGAGTTTGTCTACCTCTAACTCATGCATTTTTCCAATTTTCAGTAAATGGCACCCAAGAAGAGAGCTCGGCTCGGCCTAAAGGCCAATGCCACCCAGGAGTGGCCATAAATTCTCCAGCGGATGTGAATGATTCCCCGACCACAAATCAGCCTGACTCCTCCCCTCCAGGCCAGGCTATTCCTATTCCTACTCCAGCGGAGGGTGCTAAAATCCCTCCCGCTGATATTCCTGACCCACCTCCCGCTCCAGCCTCCGGTACCGGTATTTCTGATGGAGATCTCAGGGGAGCTATTCAGATGTTGACTCAGCTAGTGGCCTCCCAGGCCCAAAGATCACATGATGCCACTACGTCCTCTGGCGAGCAAGGGGATTCTTCGGGTTCCAGAGTAAACCAATTTCTGCGGTTAGCCCCTCCAGTTCATTGATGAGATGTACAAGACACTCCGAGTTATGACGGCTAATGAGACAGAGAGGATTGAGTTGGATTCCTATCGTCTGAAGGGAGCGGCATATCTATGGTTCGAGATGTGGGAGAGTTACCATGGAGAGGGGAGCCCTCCGGCGAGGTGGGATGAGTTTGTGGATGCCTTTATGGGTCATTTCTTGCCTGTCGAGATTATGGCAGCCCGTGCTATAGCGTTTGAGGCTCTTAAGCAGGGCAACATGAGTGTGTGGGAGTATCATATAGAGTTCGTGTGCTTGTCCAAATATGTTGTTCACATGGTGTCTACTATGGAGGCTAGAGTTCGTCGGTTTATTCAGGGCCTTTGTCCCTTGGTTATTAATGAAGCTGCTACACCTGCTCTGCATTCAGATATGAACTACGGGAAGATTGTGGGATTTTCCCAGGCTACGAAGGCTTAGAAATTAAAGATAAGAATGGAGAGAGAGAGAGAGTAGTAGTAGGGCCCGGTTAGCGGGCGACCCTAGGAGTTCAGTTGGAGGAGGGAGATCAGCCCTTGGGAGAGGGTCATCAGGGCCATCAGAGTCCTATGCTCAGTCCTCAGTCAGTGCGCCGCCATCAGGGCACAATTATCAGCAGGGAGGTCGCTTTGGACCAGGTTCACATAGCAGGAGGTTCCATCAGTCGGGTCGTTCAGGTGGGAGGTTCCAGCAACAGCGGAGGGGCCCATGCCCTAAGTGTGGAAGGTTTCATTCTGAGCCTTTTTACTTGGATATCCCTGTATGCTATAAGTGTGGAGTGAGAGGCCATGTTCAGCGATACTGTCATGCACCCAGACAGGGCACGGGTAGGGGAACTGCTCAGCCATCCATTTCTTCAGCCGCTACTTCTTCAGCACGCCCTCCAGCACCAGCAGGGCGCGGTGCAGCTAGGGGTAGAGCATGGGGTCAAGCGGGATCCAGTCGGTTCTATGCTTTGAGTGGTCGCCAGAGTGCGGAGGCTTCTCCATATGTTGTCACAGGTATTCTGACTGTTCAGTCACATGATTTTTATGTTGTTATTGATCTCGGATCTTCATTGTCATATGTTACTCCATTTATTGCTTCAAGTTTTAGGATAGAACCCGAACAGCTTCACGAGTCATTCTCTGTGTCGACTCTGATTGGTGATTCTATTATGGCCGTGCGAGTCTATAGGAATTATGTTGTCACGGTGCGTGGTCGGGATACCACGGCCGATCTTATTGAGTTAGAAATGGTAGATTTTGATGTAATTATGGGGATGGATTGGCTATATTCGTGCTTTGCTAAACTCGACTGCCGAACCAGAATTATGAGGCTCAAGTTTCCTAAGGAACCAGCTATTGAATGGAAGGGGAATAACGTTGTGCCAAGGGGTAGGATTATTTCCTACCTTAAGGCCTCAAGGATGATCAGAAAAGGGTGCCTCTACCATTTGGTCCGGGTTGCGGACACCACATCAGAGGTGCCTGCTCCCGAATCTGTGCCTGTTGTGAATGAATTTCTTGAAGTATTTCCGGACAAGCTTCCTGGGATTCCACCAGATAGAGAGGTCGATTTCGGGATTGATGTATTACCAAATACACAACCAATATCTATTCCACCCTACCGAATGGCGCCATCAGAATTGAGAGAGTTAAAAGAAAAATTGAAAGATCTATTAGAAAAGGGTTTCATTCGGCCAAGTGTGTCGCCTTGGGGCACACCGGTTCTTTGTCAGAAAGAAAGACGGATCGGATGTGTATTGATTATCGGTAGCTCAACAAGGTCACCATCAAAAACAAATACACATTGCCTCGAATAGATGATTTGTTCGATCAGTTGCAAGGTGCTGAGTTCTTCTCAAAGATTGATTTGCGGTCCGGGTATCACCCTCAAGTTAAAGATCAGGGAGCAGGATATTCCTAAGACTGCCTTCAGGACTCGATATGGGCACTTTGAATTTCTGGTAATGTCTTTTGGGCTAACCAATGCCCCAGTAGCTTTTATGGATCTTATGAATCGGGTTTTCAAATCGTTTCTTGACTCCTTTGTGATTGTCTTCATTGACGATATCCTTGTTTATTCGCGAAGTCAGGAAGATCATGCTAATGACCTCAAGGCAGTTCTGCAGACTCTTCATCAGCACCAGTTGTATGCAAAGTTTTCAAAATGTGAATTTTGGCTAGAATCAGTCACCTTTTTGGGCCATGTTGTTTCCAGGAAAGGGATTCGGGTTGATCCCCAAAAGATTGCAGCGGTAAAGGATTGGCCTAGACCGACGACCCCCGTAGAGATTCGTAGTTTCTTGGGTTTGGCTGGATACTATCGGAGGTTTGTGGAGGGATTCTCTACCCTCGCCTCCCCATTGACTAAGCTGATGCAGAAAGCGGTTAAGTTTCAGTGGTCCGATGCTTGTGAAAAGAGTTTTCAAGAATTGAAATCAAGATTGACTTCGGCGCTAGTGTTGACCTTTCCAGAAGGGTTTGTGGTGTATTGTGATGCTTCAAGGGTTGGTTTGGGGTGTGTGTTGATGCAATGTGGTAAGGTAATAGCATATGCTTCTAGGCAGCTCAAGAATCACGAGAAGAATTACACGACGCATGATTTGGAGCTTGCGGCGGTTGTGTTTGCATTGAAGATCTGGCGGCATTATCTGTATGGGGTCCATGTGGACGTGTTCACAAACCACAAGAGTCTTCAGTATTTATTCAAGCAGAAGGAGTTGAACTTAAGGCAGCGGAGATGGTTAGAATTGCTCAAGGATTATGATATGAATATTTTGTACCATCCAAGAGAGGCGAATGTGGTAGCCGACGCTCTTATTAGGAAATCCATGGGTAACTTGGCTCATTTGGAAGAAGTTCAGAGGCCTTTGGCTCGGGAGGTTTATCAGTTGGCCAGTCTGGGGGTATTCCTTTCTGCCTTAGATGAAGGGAATTTCGTGGTGCGTAATGGAGCGGAGTCTTACTTTGTAGCGGAAGTCAAGGGAAACCAATTCAGGGATCTAGTTTTGGCACAGTTGGGAGAAGCAATTCTGAATCACAAGACTACAGCATTTTCACTCGGCAATGATGACGGTGTTTTACGGTGCCAAGGGAGGCTATGTGTTCTAGATGTGGATGATTTTCGGGAGAGAGTTATGGCAGAGTCTCACAGTTCTAGGTATTTCGTACACCCATGTTCTACGAAGATGTATCACGAACTCAAGGAGATTTATTGGTGGAATGGTATGAAGAGGGGATTGGCGGACTTTGTGGCTAGGTGTCCAAATTGTCAGCAAGTGAAGGCCGAGCATCAGAGGCCCGATGGGTTGACGCAGCTTATGGGAATACCAATGTGGAAATGGGAGATGATCAATATGGACTTCATGGTAGGGTTACCCCGCACTCAGCGGAAATTCGACTCAATTTGGGTAATAGTGAATCGACTCACAAAGTCGGCGCATTTCTTGCCAGTCAAGTCCACCGATACTACAGAACAGTACGCTCAATTGTATATCAAAGAAATAGTCAGGCTCCATGGCACTCTAGTATCTATTATCTCGGATTGAGTGGCCCAGTTCACAGCTAACTTTTGGAAGAAAATTCAACAAGGTTAGGGTACGCAGGTAAATCTCAGCACAGCTTTCCACCCGCAAACGGATGGTCAGGCAGAGTGGACCATTCAGACGCTTGAAAATATGTTACGGGCTTGTGTATTAGATTTCAGGGGTAGCTGGGATGATCACTTGCCGCTTATAGAATTTGCTTATAATAACAGTTTTCATGCTAGTATTCAGATGGCCCCATTTGAGGCATTGTACGGAAGGAGGTGTAGGTCTCCGATTGGATGGTTCGAGGTTGGTGAGGCGGAACTGCTAGGACCGGATCTTGTGCACCAAGCTATGGAAAAGTTAGAGTCATTCAGGATAGGATGAATACTTCTCAGAGTCATCAGAAATCCTATGCGAGCGTTCGTCAAAGAGATTTGGAGTTTCAAGTAGATGATTGGGTATTCTTAAAGGTGTCTCCCATGAAAGGAGTGATGCGGTTTGGGATGAAAGGGAAATTGAGCCCAAGGTATGTCGGGCCATATAGGATTGCCCAAAGGATAGGGCAGGTGGCGTATAGGCTGGAATTGCCCCCTGAGATGTCATTAGTGCACCCGGTGTTTCATGTGTCCATGCTGAAGAAGGTAGTTGGAGATCCATCTGTCATCGTGCCGGTTGAGACCATTGAAATTAATGAAAAGTTGTCATATGAAGAGGTTTCGGATGCTATTCTTGATAGGCAAGTTCGTAGATTGAGAAACAAAGAGGTCGCTTCGGTCAAAGTATTATGGCGGAGTCAACAAGTCGAAGAAGCCACATAGGAAGCGGAAAATGAAATGAAAGAGAAATATCCCCACTTGTTTGAATAAATCCAGTAGTGGTTTTGAAAGTTTTCATCTCTAAGCAATTACATTGGTGTCAAATTTTGTTCAAAACACTCCACTCCACTCCACTCCACTCCACTCCCCTAATTACCCTACTATTGTAACTTCTCAAACTTTGTGCCATAAATGTATATGTTGTTGTGATTAGTTGGATCATGTGCAACTCCTTGAAATAGCTGAATTATGTGCAACTCATTGTAATAGTTGAATTATGTGCAAATTTGTGGAGTTAACTGAACTATGTGAGGCTTGTGGAAGTAATTGAATTATATACAACTTGTTGAAATCACCGGAGTATGTGCAAGGTGATAGAGTAACTGAAAATGTGTGGGATTGGTTAAAAATGTGTTTCGGGGGCTCTCTGACAGGTAAATAGGCCTAATTACAAAGGAAACTCTGGCAAAATTTTCCGGAAATACCGGAGTTAGTAAAAATTCGGGGGTTGGCATGTTTTGTGTTCTCTTAACTAAGTAATTCCCAGATCCTCATTCGAGGATGAATGATTCTAAGTGGGGGAAAATGTAAAGACCCGTAAAATTTTAAGTCTAAAAACAATGCCCGAATGGGTTCCCATGTGGTTATAACTGTAGAAATTCTTAAAACGGACCCTTGTGGAGTAAAAAGTACCCCAGGACTTAAAAGATAAAATTTTCCAGATTTGCGCAGGTCTGCGGTCTACTATGCGATCGCAGATCAGGTATGCGGATCGCATAGTGGTCGTATACTTGGACAGTTTGTTGTCCATTTTGAGGACGGCTGTGCGGCCTAGAATGCGATCGCATTTCATGAATGTGGGCCGCATAGTTGTCGCATTCTTCCACCTTGATTTTTGCGGAGGCAGTTATGCGATCGCATAATAGGTATACGGATCGCATAGTGGCCCAGCTGAAGGCCACTTATGCGAAAGGTATGCGGACCGCATAACAGGAATGTGATCACATTCCTGACCGCATACCTGCTTTGGGGCTTCTAATTTCTAATTTTAAAACCCGACCCCCGGTTCAATAAAACACCCCTCCCCTTCATTTTTAAAGACTAACAGATTAAAATAGAGAGAAGTGAGAGTGGGTTCTAGTGAGAGAAGTCCCCATCTTCCCCAAATTGGTCCTCCATCTCTACTCAGGCCTGGAAGTAATCGAGTGGTCGTCATCTTCTTCACCATAAGAGGTAAGCCTTCACCCCATTTCCCCAAATTTTCAGGTTTTGGTTAAAAAAATGGAACACATGAATTGGTTCTTGAAGATAAAAGCTAAAACCTTGCATGCATGTGAATAATCTTCTTTAGTCTAGCAAAGGGAAGTAAGCTAGGGAAAACTTTCACTAAAAAGGGGCTAGTTAATCTAAGGGATCACATAGTGTTGGGTAAAATGCCCAAATGAGTTCATGATTTCTAATTCCAAGTCTAAACATGGCATCTTGTAAATTATATTGGAGGCGATAGAAGGTTCGGTGGGTTGAAAATAGATATTAAAGGGGAAATTTCGACTCGAGGTATGTATGGCTAAGTTTAATCTTCGTAGAGTCACCTTGTTGGTGTCCGAGCACTTGGTATGAGTTTCTGGCTTATGCATATGTGAATTGATTGTTCTAATGTGTTGAGGTGTAAGATATTGTTCTCTGATTGACCTAGTTGATTTCCATGCCACCATGCTATATGAGATTGTGAAAAGGTGATTTCTTGTGCTTATTCTATCATGTGCAAAGCTCGTTAAATGTTGAATACATCGGTATGAGAGGATGTGCTGCAAAACGAAAGAAATTGATAACGAAAAAAATTGTTGAATATATCTAAGTGTTGAATGATGTGTAGTAAGTGATGGAAAGGAAAATGTGGATTTATCTAATTGAACCGTATGTTGATGGTATGCCGTATATGACCCACTGTTTGGTGAAGATTACTATAGCCTTGATTTCACATGGTTATTTGGTTGTTGCGAATGTATATTCTTGATGATGAAAATCCTTGTGATTGAATTGATTGGTTGATGTTGCTATCAAATGGGATTGTAAGGTGGGATCGGGTTGCACGCCGCAACAGAAGTAATAAGGGTGTAATGTGATTGTGAGGTGGGATCGGGTTGCACGCCGCAACAGAAGGAATAAGGGTGGAATATGATTGTAAGGTGGGATCGGGTTGCGTGCCGCAATAGGAGAACGATTGAAATAAGAAACTGTGGAACACTCATTTGTCTTTTTTGTATCTCTGTGCAGTATTTGTTTGGTTTCTTTGACTGTCTCCTATCTGTGTATCGTTTGATTTTACTTAAAGTAAAGCTTCTCCATACATACTAGTACTATTCAATGGTACTAATGTCCTTTTTGCCGGGGGCGCTACATATTTTAAATGGATGTAGGTGGTTCTGTAGCAGGTAGCGCTGATCGCCGATAGTGGTGCCTTCCCTCCATCTCTTCAGCAGTCTTGGTGAGCCCCACTTCCTCTCCGGGCTGTATGTAGTTCATGTTGACTCATTTGGTTTATGTCGTTTCTTTTGAGGTACAGTCGGGGCCTTGTTACCGGCAAGTCTATGTATTCTTCTCCGTACTCTTAGAGGCTCCGTAGACACTCTGTGGGTGGTAAATATATTTTGGGTAGTTGTTGTACTTACTCGTAATCGTGGCCCCGTATAGGGAATGTTGTATTTAGTATGTATTTTTGGTAAAATCTAATGTTGAAAACGTTAAAAGAGGAAAAATGGACTTCATGTTGTGAATCCACATTTTTTTATTTTCTCTTGCTATCTCATATGAATAATGTATGCTATAAACACGGGGAAATGCGTTGGGTAGGAAAGGCAATCCAGGTCCGCTTGACCGGGTTCATCCGGTTAGGCGCCGGTCTCGTCCCTCAAATTTGGGGCGTGATATCCGATTGACCTAAAAATTTGCACACATACCCAAAATGACATTACAAACCTGCTCCAACTATCGGAATTCCAATCCGACCTTGATAGCCTATTTTCCACTGCCGACCGAAAATCTTCAAAAACTAACTTTCGCCAATTAAAGCCTAATTCTATACCGGACATCTAAACTTCATTCCGAACACGCTCTTAAGTCCCAAATCACCTAACGAAGCTATCTGAACCATAAAATCCGTATTCCGGGGTCGTTTACCAATAAGTCAACTCTCAGTTTGACCTTTCAACTATTAGGTTACTTCAAGAGGCTAAGTGCCTCTGTTCTCACCACGACCACTCCGAACCCAAATCATCTGACCCAACACAACATAAATAGGCTAAGCAATATATGGTAAAGCATAAATGGGTGAAACGGGGCTAATCTCACGAAACGACCGGCCGGGTCGTTACATCATCCCCCTCGTAAACAAATGTTCGTCCTCGAACGGGTCTAGAAACATACCTGGAGTCTCGAATAAGTGAGGATATCTGTCCCGCATCTCCCGCTAGGTCTCCCAGGTGGAATCCTCCACCGGCTGTCCTCTCCACTGAACCTTCACTGAAGCTATATCCTTAGACCTCAGCTTCATGACCTGACGACCGAAAATAGCCACTAGCTCTACCTCATATGACATATCACCCTCGAGTTGAATCGTGCTAAAGTCCAAAACATGAGACGGGTCACCAACATACTTCCGGAGCATCTAAACATGGAACACCGGATGAATACTCGACAAGATGAGAGGCAAGGCAAGTCTATAAGCCACCTCCCCAATCCTTTAAAGCACCTCAAAAGGCCCTATAAACCAGGGACTCAGCTTCCCCTCTTCCTGAATCTCATAACACCCTTCATGGGTGACACCTTCAGCAGTACCTTCTCCCCAACCATGAAAGACACATCTCGAACCTTCCGGTCCGCATAACTCTTCTGCCTAGACTGCATCGTGCGAAGCCGTTCCTGAATCAACTTCGCCTTACCCAACGCATCCTGAACCAAGTCTGTGCCCAATAGTCTAGCCTCGCCCGACTCAAACCAACCAACCGAAGATCTGCACCTCCTACCATATAAAGCCTCATACGGAGCCATCTGGATACTCGACTGATAACTATTATTATATTCAAACTCCGCAAGTGGCAGAAACTGGTCCCATGAACCCTCAAAGTCAATGAAACATGCACGCAACATATCCTCCAAAATCTGAATAGTACTCTCCAACTGCCCGTCGGTCTGAGGATGAAACGTTGTGCTCAACTCGACCTGAGTACCCAACTCTCTCTGTACGGATCTCCAAAACAGAGATGCAATTGAGTACCACTGTCAGAAATGATAGAAACTGGAACCCCATGCAATCAGACAATCTCCCTAATATAAATCTCATTAACCGCTCCGAAGAATAAGTAGTACCAACAGGAATGAAGTGCGCGGACTTGGTTAGCTAATCCACAATAACCCATATAGCATCAAACCTCCCCGAAGTCTGTGGGAGTCCAACTACGAAGTCCATGGTGATTCGTTCCCACTTCCACTCTGGAATATCAAATCTCTGAAGTAATCCACATGGCCTCTGGTGCTCATACTTGACCTGCTGACAGTTGAGACACCGATCTAGTAACTCAACAATGTCTCTCTTCATCCGCCTCCACCAATAATGTTGTCTCAGATCCTGATACATCTTCGTGGCACCCAGATGAATGGAATATCACGAACTATGGGCCTCAACTAGAATCAAATCTTGAAGCCGATCCACATTGGGCACGCAAATCCTGCCCTGCACCCTCATGACACCATCATCACCAATAACCACATCCCTGGCATCACCGCAACAGACCCTGTCCTGAAGAACAAGCAAGTGTGGATCATCATATTGGCGTGCTCTGATCTGATCATAAAGAGAAGACCTGGAGGCTACACAAGCCAATACCCGCGGAGGCTCTGATAAATCCAATCTCACCAACTGACATGATTAATCCTGAACATCAAGTGCTAAAGGTCGCTCTGCTACTGGAAGGTAGGCTAAACTCCCCAAACTCTCCACTCTGCGACTCAGGGCATCGGCCACTACATTGGACTTCATATAAGATAGTGAGGTCATAATCCTTGAGAAGCTCCAACCACCTCCTCTGACGCAAATTCAGATCCTTCTGCTTAAGCAGATGCTGCAAACTACGGTGATCAGTGAAAATCTCACAATGCACTCCATAAAAATAATGACGCCAAATCTTCAAGGCGTGAAGAATAGTTGCTAGCTCAAGATCGTGCACTACATAATTCTTCTCGTGCACCTTCAATTGTCTAGATGTGTAGGCAATCACCCTACCGTCCTGCATCAAAAACGCTCCAAGGCCAACACTTGAGGCATCACAATAAACTGTATAAGAACCTGAACCCGTAGGCAAAATCAATACCGGAGTTATAGTCAAAGCTGACTTGAGCTTCTGAAATCTCTACTCACACTCCTCAGTCCACCTGAACTGAGCACCCTTCTGGGTCAGTCTGGACATAGGTTCTGCAATAGATGAAAATCCCTCGACGAAACGGCGGTAGTACCCTGCCAAACCAAGGAAACTGCGAATCTCAGTAGCTAATGACGGTCTAGGCCAACTCTGCACCGCCTCTACCATCTTCGGATCAACCTGAATACCCTCACTGGACACTAAGTGCCCCAAGAATGCTACTGAATCAAGCTAGAACTCACACTTCAAAAATTTTGCATACAATCTCTTCTCTCTCAAGGTCTGAGGCGCAACTCTCAAATGCTGCTCATGATCTTCCCGAGATTGGGAATACACCAAGATATCGTCAATGAACATGATGATGAAAGAATCCAGATAAGGCCGGAATACACTGTGCATCAAGTGCATAAAGGCTGCTAAGGCATTGGTCAGCCCGAATGACTTAACCAGAAACTCGTAATGACCATATCTAGTCCTGAAAGAAGTCTTCGGGATGTCTGGCCCTCGAATCTTCAACTGGTGATAGCCGGAACGCAAGTCAATCTTAGAAAATACTCTGGCACCCTGCAACTGATCAAACAAATCTATACGAGGCAAGGGATACCGGTTCTTCATCGTAACCCTGTTCAGCTGCCGATAATCGATATGCATATGCATAGAACCATCCTTCTTCTTTACAAACAACACCGGTGCACCCCAAGGTGACACACTAGGATGAATGAACCCTTTATCTAGGAGTTCCTGAAGTTGCTCCTTTAATTCTTTTAGCTTCGCTGGTGTTATACGATAAGGTGGAATAGAAATAGGCTGAGTGCCTAGCACCAGGTCAATACCAAAATCAATTTCCCTGTCAGGCGGCATGCCTGGCAGGTCTGCAGGAAACACGTCCGAAAAGTCACGGACCACAGGAACCGAATCAATAGCGGGAGTCTCACCACTGACATCCCTCACAAAGGCCAGATACGATAAACACCCCTTCTCAACCATACGCTGAGCATTCAAGTAGGAAATCACCCTGCTAGGAACATAATCAAAAGAACCTCTCCACTCAACCTTCGGACATCCGGGCATAGCTAAGGTCACAGTCTTAGCGTGACAGTCAAGAACGGCATGAGATGGAGATAACTAGTCCATGCCCAATATCACATCAAAATTGATCATGCTGAGTAACAGTAGGTCCACTCGGGTCTCCATACCCCCAATAGATATCACACACGACCTATACGCACGGTCCACAACAACAGTATCGCCCATCGGAGTCGACATATTAACAGATGTAACTAAGTACTTACGGGGCATATCCAAAAAATGGGAAAAATATGAAGAAACATAGGAATATGTAGAACCAGGGTCAAATAAAGCCAAAGCATCTCGGCACGAGACTGAGACAATACATGCGATCATTGCATCGGAGGCCATAAAATCTGGCCTAGCTGGAAAGGCATACATACGGGCCTGACCTCCACCTGCACAACCTCCCCCTCTAGGGCGGCCTCTAGCTGACTGACTACTACCCTTGGCTTCCTGGGTGGGTGGTGAAGTAACAGTCGAAGGCTAGCCCCTCAGCTGAGATGGAGCTCCAAGAAGATGAGGACACTCTCTCCTCATATGCCCAAACTCTCCACACTCATAACAGCTCCCTGGAGCCGGAGACTGGGACTGAAATGAACCCCTGGCACCAGAATGGCCACTAGAAGAACCATGCATAGAAGAACCCTGAGCTGATGGTGCTCGTGTTGTAATCTGGGCTGGAAGGGCACTGAATGAAGAATGGCCTAGTTGAAAACCGCGGGGACCATGCCCCGAAGATACACCACTATAGGTTGGGCAGCCTGACCGAGGAGGCCTGAATGAACGGCCCCTGCCATACTGAAACTGCCCCTTGGAAAGAGCACCACTAGAACCACCCGATCCACGAGGCCTCTTGGCCTCTCTCTCTACCCGCTCCTAGCGGTGAACCGACTCAATATCTCGAGCAATATCAACAACCTGCTCGAATGTAGCATCTGATACTCTCTCCCGGGTCATAAAAAGGCGGAGCTGATAAGTAAGGCCATCTATAAACCTCCTAATCCTCTCCCTATCAGTAGGGACCAACTTAGTGGCATGCTGCCAGGTAAGGGGTGCTGAACCAACAGGCCTACGCCTCTCAAAAGAGTCCCACCAAGTGAAGGTAGCACCAGAGAACTGAAAAGTAGCAAATGAGACCCCAATGGTCTTCAAAATCCCAGCAGTACGCAGCATCCTCTAGCACTTATCTAGAAAACCCTGGGCATCCTCGCCCTCAGCACCACTGAATGTCAGAGTATGTAGTCTACTAAACCTCTCCAGCCTACGTTGCTCATCATCTGACATAGCTGGGACCACGAAGTCCTGTATTGGAGCAACCGGCTGGGCTAGAACGGCCCCCGGTGTCTGCTGGCCCTGAGTAGCCTACTCAGGTGTCCGGGCAACTGGAATCTGACTGCCTCCCTCGGCCTGAGAAGTAGCAGAAACTTCCTGAGCAAGGGTGGTACACACCGTCAAGATCTGGGCCAAGGTCTTCTGAAGACCTGGAATAACAATAGGCACTGTCGGTGCCTGAGCCTGTCTCGCTAGAGTATCTGTAGTGGGAACCTGAGCCTGAACAGTAGGGGGATCAACTAATACTGCCATGGCTGCCACACGGGCTGGTCCCCTACCTCTACCACGGCCTCGACCGCAGTCTCTACCCCTCGCTGGTCTAGCCGGTGGCTGATCTCCCAAATCGGTAGCGCGAGTCCTCACCATCTACGAGAGAATGAAACAACTAAAGTTTAGATTTCCAGAATCAATCAAATGGCATGACAGAATTCAAGAAAAATGAGATTGTTCCTAAGGGTTTTGTAGCCTCTCGAAGATAAGTACAGACGTCTCCATACCGACCCACAAGACTCTACTAAACCTGCTCATGACCGTTGATTCCTATGTAACCTAGGCTCTGATACCAACTTGTCACGACCCCAATCCTAAGCCGGTCGTGATGGCGCCTATCGTGGAACTAGGCTAGACAACCATTTCAAATTATCAATATATAACCCATAATTTCCACAAAATTTAGCATATTATAAGAATATCAGAAAGAGATAAACAAATACATATTTCCCCAACACCTGGACTCAACTGTCATGAGCATCTAAGACTGAAATACAATGTACAACAGTGACTTGCTACAACAAAGTCTGAGGGAAGGAAAGGAGGTGAGCTGGGGACGCTGAGCAGCTACCTCAATCCTCGAACAACTCCAAACTCGTCCGGAAATCAATTAGTGGGATGGTCCGGTACCTGGATCTACACACAGATGTGCAGGGAGTAACGTGAGTACGCCAACTCAGTAAGTAATCAATGTAACTAAAAACTTGAGTGTAGTAACGAGCCATTTAGATCATATAAATCCATATAAAGAATAACAATGGAAATGAGCAAATCAAGTCAGAAATCTACAATTCCGAATATTTCAAAAAACCTCGATTATCATTTAAAAATCTTGTATGAAAACTTTTTTCCAACATTTATTATCAGAGGCTCAGTGTAAAGAAGAATGAAAACAGCATTTTCATAGAATAATATCCCCTCGGGCACAGTATCACTCACAATCAAGCTTCTCGGGCAAGCCTCTCAGCCGCTCGTGACTCCACTATTAGTATCTCATGCACTCACTTAACACACGTACTCAGTAAGTACCATGAACACACACAACTGTTGTGGCGGGCAGCCCGCTCCACTACATTTATACATACATATATATATTTATACAGCTGCGGCGTGCAGCCCGATCCATATAATAGTCGACTGTGCTCACTGGGGGTGTACAGACTCCTGGAAGGGCTCCTTCAGCCCAAGCGCTATATCTGCTGCGGCGTGCAGCCCGATCCAATATGTATACTACTGCGGCATGCAGCCCGATCCATATATATAACATATATTGTTGCGGCGTGCAACCCGATCCATATATATATAATCTATATTGCGCCGGCGTGCAACCCGACCCACATATAATATATAACACATATATTGTTGCGGCGTGCAGCCCATCCCATAATTATCCTCACATACCCGGCGCTCGGCCTAACACATATATAGTGTTGCGGCATGCAGCCCGATCCATAGCTATCCTCACATACTCGGCTCTCGGCATGACTCAGTCACCCTCACAAGCCACTTGGGCAATTTATCTCAACTCATGGGGCTCAGCCCCAAATACTTTTCAGAGTTTTCAAAGTAGTGTGATAACAGTGAAAATAATAGCAAGTAGGAAACATGACTGAGTTTACAATTTACTAACAGGATAGTGGTAGAATAGTGTAAAAGTACCCCCTGAGGGTCTAAACAGGTCAGCACAAGGCCCCAACTATGGAAAATACCCCTGAGGGTCTAAACAGATCGGCACAAGGACCCAAACATGGCTCACAGCCCATAAAAAAGTATAAACTTCTGAAAGACAGGATGTTGTAAGGTTTCAAATCGAATACGCGGCTTAATAGTCGCTACGGGGTGGACCAAGTCCTAATCCCTATCGGTGCACGCCCCCACGCTCGTCACCTAGCATGTACGTCACCTCATTTATCAACACAATAACAGATAACGGGGTGTCATACCCTCAGGTTTAGAGTTACAATCGTTACTTACCTCAAAATAACCCAAAACTACTATGCGATGCGCTTGCCCCTCGAATCGGCTCCCAAAAGCTCCGAATCTAACCAAAATCAGATTAACATCATCAATACACGCTAACAGAACAAAACCCAATTGAAAGATATAAATTTTTAACACAATTCTCGAAATTCAGCCAAATCCGGGCCCACGTCTCGGAATTCGATAAAATTTACATCACTAGAATTCTCATCCTCCCACGATTCTATACATACCAAAAACTCCACAATCGGACCATAATTTCCCACTCAAATCACCAAAAGAATTTCCAATCTTCCTCCCCATTTTTCCCAACTTTTTTTCCACTTTACTTCTTCAAATTACAAGCCTAATCTGAAACAAAATAGCATAGAAATGAGTTACTTAGTCCGGGAACTTACCTCCACTGAAGAACCTCGAAGACCTTCTTCATTTTGCTCTCAAATAAGCTTCACCCGCATGCAACAATGAAAGAATAACCAAAATTTCGTGGAGGCATTCTTTTATATTGTTCTGCCAAGTTAATCCGCACCTGTGGACCTTTCCTTGCACCTGCAGACCCGCACCTGCGGTCCCAGGTGCGCACCTGAGAAAACCCACTAACAGTCCAATTCTCGCACATGCGGTCCCTTTTCCGCACCTGCAGCTTTGCAGATGCGGCCAACTCTTCGCACCTGCGGACTCCTCATGCCTAGCCTCTTTTCGCACCTACCCCTGGAGCTTCGCGTCACACCTGCAGCTGCCCATCCGCAGGTGCGGCCACACCAGCAGCTATTTGCTGTAAATTTCCCAAGTTCAAACCTCCACCAACCATCCAAAATCAATCCCGAGCCCCTCAGGGCCCCAACCAAACATACCAACACACCCCATATCATCATTCAAACTTATTCGAGCTTTCGAAACACCAAAATTACATCAAATTCAAGCCTATGAACTTTGAAACTTCTAAATTTTGTCAATGATGCCGAAACCAACCAAAACACATCCTATTGACCTAAAAATTTGCGCATACCCAACATGACATTACGAACCTGCTCCAACTGTCGGAATTTCATTCCGACCCCGATAGCCTATTTTCCACTGCCGACCGGAAATCGTCAAAAACTAACTTTCGCCAATTTAAGCCTAATTCTACAGCGGACATCTAAACTTCATTCCGAACACACTCCTATGTCCCAAATCACCTAAAGAAGCTATATGAACCATAAAATTTGCATTCCGAGGTCGTTTACCAATAAGTCAACTCTCAGTTTGACTTTTCAACTATTAGGCTAATTCAAGAGGCTAAGTGCCTTTGTTTTCACCACGACCACTCCGAACCCAAACCATCCAACCCAACACAACATAAACAGGCTAAGCAATATATGATAAAGTAGAAAATGGGGAAATCGGGCTAATCTCATGAAACAATCGGCCGGGTCGTTACAATATATATATATATATATATATATGTGTGTGTGTGTGTGTGTGTGTGTGTGTGTGTGTGTGTGTCATGCATTTCATGCTAGTAGCCCTCAGAGGCACTCATATGTTACAGGTTCTATCTTCTCTATCTCTCTTTACATTACTGTTCTTATTTATGCTTTCCTGCCGTACGTACTCGACACTTTATTCGTACTGACGTCCCTTTTTCCTGAGGATGCTACTTCCATGCTCGCATGATCTCATAGACAGGTTGGTAGTCCTCCTAATAGGCTATTGGCTCATCGAAAGGTGTTGGTGCACTCCACTTGCTTCAGAATTGCCTATTTGGTCAGTTAGCTTTTGACATGTAATGATTGGTATGGCGAGCTATGTCCCTACCTTTATGACGTTTATGTACTCTTAGAGGCTTGTAGACATATGCCATGTATATGGATACTTCTATGGCCTTGTCGGTCTATATTTTGAGTGTACAAATGATTATGACGGCTCTATAGGCCCGTATGTCACATGTATAAGTTTTTACATCATAGTTGATGTATTATTAGCATTAGCTGACATTTTTCCGAAGGATATTGCGAATTTGGTAATAGTTTTCCTTGTGAAACACCCAGATGGTACACTTTAGAATAGTACAGTTAGATATGAATAACAGAATGTTCAGAAAATTCAAAAGATAGGCACTGGAATCCTAGAAGGGGTAAATATTTACCTTAGTATGGCTCTCATCCCTAGTAAAGAGAGAATGATAGGCGACCCGAAGAGCCATTGGATGGAGCAAGAGGGGCTAAAAGTGAAATGATGTTTTGTTGAAGTTTTCAGAATAAGGTGATGACAAAAATACTAGCAGGAGAATAAAAGGAGAGTAAACGAAGCATTATGAGTATGATGTGATAAATGGTTGATAACAGTAAATCAAAATATGACAGGATGGCAAAGTCTATATTCAGTGAAGGAAAGTACATGAGGAGACATGCCTTGATACAATAAAAGAGTATAAGCCATAAAATCATATCATCGTTGTAACAACCCGGCCGGTCGTTCCGTGAGATTAGCCATGTTTCCCCCTTTTCTGCTTTATTATATGTTGCATAGCCTATTTATGTTGTGTTGGGTCGGTTGGTTCGGGTTCGGAGTGGTCGTGGTGAGAATTGAGACACTTAGTCTCTTAAATTAGCTTAATAGATGAAAAAGTCAACTGGGTGTTGATTATTGGTAAACGAGCGGATAGCTTCGTTAGGTGATTTGGGACTTAGGGGTGTGTTCGGAATGAAGTTTTGATGTCCGGTATAGAATTAGGCTTGAATTGGAAAAAGTTAGTTTTTGGCGATTTTCGGTCGGCAGTGGAAAATAGGTTATCGGGGTCGGACTGGAATTTCGAAAGTTGGAGCAGGTTTGTAATGCCATTTTTGATATGTGTGCAAAATTTCAGGTCAATCGGATGTGTTTTGTTTGGTTTCGGCATCATTGGCGAAATTTAGAAGTTTTAAAGTTCATAGGTTTGAATTGTATGCAAATTTGGTGTTTTGTGTTGTTTTTGGTGTTTCGAAGGGTCGACTAAGTTTGAATGATATTGTGTGGTGTGTTGGTATGTTTGGTTAGGGCCCCGAGCGGCTCGGTATTGATTTCGGATGGTTAGCGGAGGTTTGAACTTAGGAAAATTGCAGCAAATAGTTGCTGGTGTTAATCTTCTGGTGTGGCCGCACCTGCGGATGGGGAGCTGCAGGTGCGATGCCGAAGGTGCGAAGCAGGGGACGCACTTGCGAAGCCGAAGGTGCGAAAAGTATCTCGCAGGTGCGAAGTTTGGACTATTAGTGGGTTTTCGCAGGTGCGGGTCCGCAGGTGCGAGGAATTGTCCGCATGTGCGGATTAACTGGGCAGATCAGAATAAATAGGTGCCTCCGCGAATATTTTGGCATTTCATCCATTGTTGCATGCGGATTGAGCTGGGTTGAGAGAAAATTGAAGGGCAAAATTCGAAGGACTTCAGTAGAGGTAAGTTTTCGGATCGTAAAACTCGTCTCTATGTTATTTTGTGCTGGATTAAGCTTGAAACTTGAGGAAATTAAGTTGAAAAGTTGGGGAAAATGGGAAGAAGTTTGGCATTTTCTTTTGAGGAATTGAGTGAGCAATTTTGGTCTGATTTTAGTGTTCTTGGTATGTATAGAATCGTGGGAGGGCGAGGATTCTAGTGATGTAAATTTATCGAATTCCGAGACGTGGGCCTGATGCTCGGGTTTGGCCGAATTTCGAGAATTTTGTATAAATTGATAGTTTTCGATTGGGTTTTGTTCCTTTGGCGTATATTGATGATGTTAATCTGGTTTTGGTTAGATTCGGAGCAATCGGGAGCCAATTTGAGGGGCAAGAGCATCACGGATTAGTATTGTGGCCCGGTAGAGGTAAATAATGGTTATAAATCTTGTCCTGAGGGTATGAAACCCCAGACTTCATATTTCTCACTGTTTTAGAATGGCGCACATGGCAGATGACGAGTATGCGGGGCGCACTGATTTTTGGCTAGCCTAGTTCCGCGATAGGCGCCATCACGGACGATTTAGGATTTGGGGTCGTGACAAGTTGGTATCATAGCCTAGGTTACATAAGACTCAACGATCATGAGCAGGTTTAGTAGAGTCTTGCGGATCGGTACGGAGACGTCTGTACTTATCTTCGAAAGGTTGCGGAACCCTTAGGAACAATCTCATTTTCTTGAATTCTGTCGTGCCATTTTGTTGATTCTGGAAATCTAAACTTATGTTGTTTCCTTCTCTCACAGATTGTGAGAACTCGCACTACCGATCAGGATGATCAGCCACCAGCTAGACCAGCGAGGGGCCGAGGCCGCGGTCGAGGCCATGGTAGAGGTACGGGGCAATCCCGTGCAGCAGCCAGGGCAGTGCCAGTTGATCCCCCTAGTGATCAGGATCAGATTCTCACCGCAGATGCTCCAGCGGGACAGGCTCAGGCACCGGCAATGCCTATTGTTATTCCAGGTCTTCAGGAGACCTTGGCTCAGATCTTGACGGTGTGTACCACCCTTGCTCAGGCAGTGGCCGCTACTTCTCAGGCCGGGGGAGGTAGTCAGACTCCAGTTTCCCGGACATTTGAGCAGGTTACTCAGGGCCATCAAACACCGGGGGCGGTTCCAGCCCAGCCGGTTGCTCCAGTTTGGGACTTCGTGGTTCTGGCTATGACAAAGGACGAGCAGCATAGGCTGGAGAGATTTAGTATATTACAGCCTCCGATATTCAGTGATGTTGAGGGTGAGGATGCCCAGGGTTTTCTGGATAAGTGTTAGAGGATGCTGCGTACTGCTAGGATTTTGGAGACCAGTGGGTTCTCATTTTCTACATTTCAGATTTCTAGTGCTGCTTTCACTTGGTGGGAGTCTTTTGAGAGGCGTAGGCCTGTTGGTTCAGCACCCCTCACCTAGCAGCAGTTCTCCACTATCTTTTTAGAGAAGTATGTACCCCAGTCTCACAGGGAGGAGTATCGCACGCTTTTTGAGCAGCTGCGCCAGGGGAGCTATTAGTGACACAGTATGAGATGCGGTTCTCGGAGGTCGCTCGTCATGCTACTGAGTTGGTCCCTACTGATAGGGAGAGGGTTAGGAGGTTCATGGATGGCCTCACTTATCAGCTTCGCCTTTTCATGACCTGGGAGAGAGTATCAGATGCTATATTCGAGCAAGTTGTTGATATTGCTCGAGATATTGAGTCGGTTCGCCGGCAGGAGCGGGAGGAGAGATAGGACAAGAGGCCTCGTGGATCGGTCAGTTCTAGTGGTGCTCCTTCCAGGGTCAGTTTCAGCATGGTAGAGGTCGTTCATTCAGGAATCCTCAGTCAGTCTGCCCAGCTTATAGTGATGCATCTTTCGGGCTTGGTCCCTGTGGTTCTCAGCCAGGCCGTTCTTCATTCGGTGCCCTCCCAGTTCAGAGTGCAGCTCGAGCACCACCAGTTCATATTTCCTCTATGCATGATTCTTCTAGTGGCCATTCTGGTGCCAGGGGTTTCTATCAGTCCCCATCTCCAGCTCCAGGGAGTTTCTTCGAGTGCGGAGAGTTTGGGCACATGTGGAGGCAGTGTCCACGTCGTCCTGGTGGTTCTTCTGAGCAGAGGGGCTAGCCCTCGACTTTAGCTCCAGTTACTTCACCACCCGTCTAGGAAACCAGGGCTGGTAGTCAGTCAGCCAGAGGTCGCCCTAGAGGGGGAGGTCGAGCAGGTAGAGTTCAGGCCCGTATGCATGCATTTCTAGCTAGGCCAGATGCTATGGCCTCCGATGCAGTGATCGTAATTATTGTCTCAGTCTGTTGCCGAGATGCTTTGGCTTTATTTGACCCTGGTTCTACATATTCCTATGTTTCTTCATATTTTGCCCATTTTTTGGATATGCCCCATGAGTCTTTAGTTACCTATGTTCATGTGTTGACTCCGGTGGGTGATACTGTTGTTGTGGACCGTGTGTATCAGTCGTGTGTGATATCTATTGGGGGTATGGAGACCCAAGTGGACCTACTGTTACTCAGCATGGTCGATTTTGATGTGATAGTAGGCATGGATTGGTTATCTCAGTGTCATGTTGTTCTTGATTGTCACGCTAAGACCGTGATCTTAGCTATGCCGGGATGTCCGAGGGTTGAGTGAAGAGGTTCTTCTGAGTATATGCCTAGCAGGGTGATTTCCTACCTGAAAGCTCAGTGCATGGTCGAGAAGGGGTGTTTATCTTATCTAGCTTTTGTGAGGGATGTCAATGCTGAGACTCCCGCTATTGATTTGGTTCCTGTGGTTTGTGACTTTCCGAACGTGTTTCCTGCAGACCTGTCGGGCATGCCACCTGACAGGGACATTGATTTTGGTATTGACCTGGTGTAAGGCACCCAGCCTATTTCTATTCCACCTTATCATATGGTACCAGTGGAGCTAAAGGAATTAAAGGAGCAGCTTCAGGAACGCCTAGACAAGGGGTTCATTTGGCCTAGTGTGTCACCTTGGGGTGCACCGGTGTTGTTCGTGAAGAAGAAGGATGGTTCCATGCGTGTGTGTATTGACTATCCGCAGCTAAACAGGGTTACGGTGAAGAATCGGTATCCCTTGCCTCGTATAGATGACTTGTTTGATCAGTTTCATGGTGCCAAGTTATTTTCCAAGATTGACTTGCGTTCCGGTTATCATCAGTTGAAGATTCGGGGGCCAGACATCCCGAAGACTGCTTTCAACACTAGATATGGTCATTATGAGTTTCTTGTTATGTCCTTTGGGCTGACCAATGCCCCAGCAGCCTTTATGTACCTGATGCACAGTTTATTCTGACCTTATCTGGACTCTTTCTTCAACGTGTTTATTGACGATATCTTGGTGTATTCCCGATCTCGGGAGGATCATGAGCAGCATTTGAGAGTTGTGCTTCAGACCTTGAGAGAGAAGAGATTGTATGCAAAATTTTCGAAGTGTGAGTTTTGGCTTGATTCAGTTGGGGAACGTGGTGTACAGTGAGGGTATTCAGGTTGATCCGAAGAAGGTAGAGGCGGTGCAAAGTTGGCCTAGACCATCATAAGCTACTGAGATTCGCAGTTTCCTTGGTTTGGTAGGGTACTATCGCTGTTTCGTCGAGGGATTTTCATCTATTGCAGCACCTATGACCAGACTAACCCAGAAGGGTGCTCAGTTCAGGTGGACTGAGGAGTGTGAGGAGAGCTTTCAGAAGCTCAAGTCAGCTTTGACTACAGCTCCGGTATTGATTTTGCATATGGGTTCAGATTCTTATACAGTTTACTGTAATGCCTCGAGAGTTGGCCTTGGAGCAATTTTGATGCAGGATGGTAGGGTGATTGCCTACGTATCCAGACAGTTGAAGGTGCACGAGAAGAATTATCCAGTGCACGATCTTGAGCTAGCAGCTATTGTTCACGCCTTGAAGATTTGGCGTCAGTATTTGTATGGAGTGCATTGTGAGATTTTCACTGATCATCGTAGTTTGGAGCATCTCCTTAAACAGAAGGATCTGAATTTACGTCAGAGGGGGTGGTTGGAGCTTCTCAAGGACTATGACCTCATTATTTTATATCATCCGGGTAAGGCCAATGTAGTGGTCGATGCCCAGAATCGCAGAGCGGAGAGTCTGGGGAGTCTAACCTGCCTTCCAGTAGCAGAGCGGCCTTTAGAACTTGATGTTCAGGCTTTAGCAGGTCAGTTGGTGATATTGGATCTATCATAGCCTCCGTGGGTATTTGCTTGTGTAGCCTCCAGTTCTTCTCTTTATGATCAGATTAGAGCACGCCAATATAATGATCCACATTTGCTTGTTCTTCAGGACAGGGTCCGTCGCAGTGATGTCAGGGATGTGGTTATTGGTGATGATAGGGTCATGAGGATGCAGGGGATTTGCATGCCCAATGTAGATGGACTTCGAGATTTGATTCTAGCTGAGGCCCATAGTTCGCTGTATTCCATCCATCTGGATGCCGCAAAGATTTATCAGGATCTGCGACAGCATTATTGGTGGAGGAAGATGAAGACAGATATTGTTGAGTTTGTGGCCCGGTGTCTCAACTGTCAGCAGGTCAAGTATGAGCACTAGAGACCAGGTGGATTGCTTCAGAGATTTGATATTCCAGAGTGAAAGTGGGAGCAGATCACCGTGGACTTCGTATTTAGGCTCCCACGAACTTCGAGGAGGTTTGATGCTATATGGGTTATTGTGGATCGGCTGACCAAGTCCGTGCACTTCATTCCTGTTAGTACTACTTATTCTTCGGGGCGGTTAGCTGAGATTTATATCAGGGAGATTGTCCGATTGCATGGGGTTCCAGTTTCTATCATTTCTGACAGAGGTACTCAGTTCACATCTCAGTTTTGGAGAGCTGTACAGAAAGAGTTGGTCGAGTTGAGCACAGCGTTTCATCCTCAGACCGACGGGCAGTCAGAGCTTACTATTCAGATTTTGGAGGATATGTTGTGTGCTTGTGTCATTGATTTTGGGGGTTCATGGGACCAGTTTCTGCCACTCATGGAGTTTGCATATAATAATAGTTATTAGTCGAGTATCCAGATGGCTCCGTATGAGGCTTTATAATGTAGCAAGTGCATATCTCCGGTTGGTTGATTTGAGCCGGGCGAGGCTAGGCTATTGGGCACAGACTTGGTTCAGGATGCGTTGGGTAAGGCGAAGTTGATTCAGGAGCGGCTTCACACGGTGCAGTCTAGGCAGAAGAGCTATGCGGAACGGAAGGTCCGGGATGTATCTTTCATGGTTGGGGAGAAGGTGTGCTGAAGGTGTCACCTATGAAGGGTGTTATGAGGTTCGGGAAGAGGGGAAAGTTGAGTCACAGGTTCATTGGGCCATTTGAGGTGCTTCAGAGGATTGGGGAGGTGGCTTATAGACTCGCCTTGCCTCCCAGATTATTGAGTATTCATCCGGTGTTCCATGTTTCGATGCTCCAGAAGTATGTTGGTGACCCATCTCATGTTTTGGACTTCAAAACGGTTCAGCTCGAGGGTGATATGTCATATGAGGTAGAGCCAGTGGCTATGTTGGGACATCAGGTCAGAAAGTTGAGGTCTAAGGATACAACTTCAGTGAACTTTTAGTGGAGGGGACAGCCGGTGGGGGATGCCACCTGGGAGACCGAGCAGGAGATGCAGAGCAGATATCCTCACTTATTCGAGACTCCAGATATGTTTCTAGACCCGTTCGATGACGAACGTTTGTTTAAGAGGGGGAGGATGTAACAACCCGGCCGGGCGTTCCGTGAGATTAGCCCTGTTTCCCCTATTTCTTCTTTATTATATGTTGCTTAGCCTATTTATGCTGTGTTGGGTCAGTTGGTTCGGGTTCGGAGTGGTCGTGGTGAGAATTGAGACACTTAGTCTCTTAAATTAGCTTAATAGTTGAAAAGGTCAACTAAGAGTTGACTTATTGGTAAACAACCTCGGAATGCTGATTTTATGGCTCGGATAGCTTCGTTAGGTGATTTGGGACTTAGGGGTGTGATCGGAATAAAGTTTTGATGTTCGGTATAGAATTAGGCTTGAATTGACGAAAGTTAGTTTTTGGCAATTTTCTGTCGGCAGTGGAAAATAGGCTATCGGGGTCGGACTAGAATTTCGGAAGTTGGAGCAGGTTTGTAATGTCATTTGGATATGTGTGCAAAATTTCAGGTCAATCGGATGTGTTTTGTTTGGTTTCGGCATCATTGGCGAAATTTAGAAGTTTAAAGTTCATAGGTTTGAATTGGATGTAATTTTGGTGTTTTGTGTTTTTTTTGGTGTATCGAAGGCTCTACTAAGTTTGAATGATGATGTAGGGCTTGATGGTATGTTTGGTTGGGGACCCGAGGGGCTCGGGATTGATTTTTGATGGTTAGTGGAGGTTTGAACTTAGGAAAATTGCAGCAAATAGCTGTTGGTGTTAATCTTCTGGTGTGGCCGCACCTATGGATGGGGAGCCGCAGGTGCGAAGCAGGGGATGCACCTGCGAAGCTGCAGGTGCGAAGTTTGGACTGTTAGTGGGTTTTTGCAGGTGCGAGGAATTGTCCGCAGGTGCGAATTAACTGGGCAGAACAGTATAAATAGGTGCCTCCGCGAATATTTTGGCATTTCATCCATTGTTGCATGCGGATTGAGCTGGGTTGAGATCAAATTGAAGGGGAAATTTGAAGAACTTCAGTAGAGGTAAGTTCCCGGATCATAAAACTCGTCTCTATGTTATTTTGTGTCGGATTAAGCTTGAAACTTGAGGAAATTAAGTAGAAAAGTTGGGAAAATGGGAAGAAGTTTGGCATTTTCTTTTGAGGAATTGAGTGGGCAATTGTGGTCCGATTTTAGTGTTCTTGTTATGTATAGAATCGTGGGACGACGAAGATTCTAGTGATGTAAATTTTATCGAATTTTGAGACGTGGGCCCGGGGCTCGAGTTTGGCTGAATTTCGAGAATTTTGTATAAATTGATAGTTTTCGATTGGATTTTGTTCCTTTAGTGTATATTGATGATGTTAATCTGGTTTTGGTTAGATTCGGAGCAATTGGGAATCAATTTGAGGGGCAAGAGCATCGTGGATTAGTATTGTGGTCCGGTAGAGGTAAGTAATGGTTATAAATCTTGTCCTTAGGGTATGAAACCTCGGACTTCATATTTCTCACTGTTTTAGAATGGCACCCATGTCGGATGACGAGTATGTGGGGCGCACTAATTTTGGATTGGACTTGGTCCTCTCCGTGGAAACTATTGAGTTGCGTATTTTACTCTAACATATGTTAAATTGTGTTCTAAAGACTATTTCTATATTGGAGCTATAAGCCATGTTTGGGGCCTCGTGCCGACTTGTTTAGACCCCTCGGGGGATTTTTACTGCTATTTCCTCACAGTTTATTTATGATTTACACTCAGTCATATTATGCTTAACTGTTTTCGAAACTCAGCCTTATTTACACTATTTTGAGATATAAAAATGATGTTTTGGGTCGAGTACCCCGTTTTAACTGATACGCCCGAGGGGATTTTGAGAGGATCTGACTGAGTGAGGCCATCAATCTGACTGAGTGAGGCCGATGGCCTAATTGTGAGGATATGATACGTGAAAGGTGGCTTGATATTAGTGCTTGGGCTAAAGGAGCCCCTCCGGAGTCTGTACACACACCCCTGTGAGTGTAGATACCTACTGAGTGCGAGTGCGAGTGTTAAGTGTCGAGTGTCGAGTGATGAGTGATTGGGAGGCATGAGTGACAGCGAGGTTGCCCGAGGGCCTAATACTGAGTGGCTGTGAGGTGCTGAGTGATGTTCTGCCCGAGGGCAATTTATGATTCATGTTTTTTCCCGAGGGGCTACTTATGATTTATTTCATTTTACACTAAATCTTTCGGTTATTTTTATTTATGAAATTTTTGGAAAACGCATTTTTTTCAAAGGATTTTTTTGAAGATGGCTTTTAAGGCATGTTGATTTCATATATCTATGTATATACTGTTGGAAAGAAAGGATGTGCATATTGTGAACTGATGATATTGATTTTTTATGTGTTTATTGCCGCTTACACTTGATTTATTTCCATTACTACTGAGTTGGCATACTCACATTACTCCCTGCACCCCTGTGTGCAGATACAGGTGCTGATACTGAGTGTTAGCCATCTATTCCGTGCGGAGCCGGAGTTCGGGATATAGAGGTAGTTGCTCAGCATCCGCAGCATCTCTGGTTTCCCTTCTTATGTTGTATCTAGTTATTCGTTCGGAGGTTTTGTATTATAATAGTATACATTTTGGTATATTTCTTAGATGCTCATGACATGTTGACTCCGGGTTTTGGGGATGATTAGACTGTTTAACGGTTTATTTGCCTAATGGATTCAGTTATTCTATATACTTTATGAAATGTTTGAAAATGGTTGGGATTTTGGAAAGAAACTGTAATTATGTGATTATTGGCTAGCCTAGTTTCGCGATAGGAGCCATCACGTCCGGTTTAGGATTTGGGGTCGTGACACTCGTTTTGAGAAATGAGTTGGTAATTCCAACGTGATTACCAAAAGGCTAAGTTAGACCCTAGAGTAATAGAAATTAATATGGGTTAGTAATCAAGATGAAACCGAACATGAGTTAGGGATCAGAGGGTTTGATAATAGTCGGTATCGTGAGAATTTCAGAGATCGCATTCCGTCAATAATAGAATGGACAATAGAAGAATAATCTTTAAAGGTCATTCAGGAAGACGCTTACCTAAAGCAAGCACTGTGAGCAAAGTTAAGATTAAGAGACTAAGTGTGCCAGTTACACTATGTGTCACCTTCATAAGTAAGAAACTCAGTTATCCTAGGTACAGAAGGGTTACCGCAAGGCGAATAAGATGTCAATGAAGATGTGAAAATGCCAATGATGAGGTAACTTGAATGGTAAAGGAAGAATGTGGTAAAAATGCAAAAGGGATGAGATTGCTTTTATTCAGATCCTACAAATACGTTACGACTCAAGAACATTATGCAAGCACGACACTGGGGAGAGGCAGTAAGGTTCCCGCCTGGGATGTTATTGATAAATAAGTGAGAATGAACAATTGATACATAAGGAGCCCGTGCGAGAGGTAAGTTAATATAAACTAATAACCCAAGAGAGATTACGCGGAATACAGATATGAGAATGGACCAACGAGTAGTTAGTAGTTAATTTAGGAAGAGTCTAGTTATGGCTAGACAAGAGGATACAGATAATCAACAGATCATGCAAGATAAACAGAGTGAACTCCAACATAGGGAATTCAGTCTCGCAGATATGATGACATCGTGATCCTTGAGAAATATTTAGATAGGATTTGGTGTAGTTAACGGTACCCTATATTATTTACATAAATAAAAGAAAATTCCACTGGGGAGACAGTCAGAATTTCAGTTCAGAAGAAACCCTACGAGCATAAGGGCGCGGAGGTCAGTAATTAAGGATAATTATAGGCAAGTAAGAACATCAAAAACTATTTCGGGTATACAATGTAATAAGCTCGAAGCTTTACAGGAGTCAGAAGGTCTCCCCTAAGTATTACCATGAAAGACTAGCTGAGGAAATAAGGAAGAAGACTTTAACCTAAGTTTTACGACCCAAATCGATGGGCTGCAACGGGCCTTACCTAGCTGATTACCAATGTAACGTATCTTTCTTATCATGCCATCATAGGTAAATGGGCCAGAAGGGCCGTCATGAAATAACTAGAATAAAACATAAGGAATACTCGACATAGGAAAACCCAACATGAAATACAAACTTATACATGGACATACGGGCCTATAAGACCAAAATGATCACTTGCACGCTCCAAACATAGGACGACAAGGCCAAACAATCTTTCATATGCATGACATCTGCCTACAAGCCTCTAAGAGTACATAAACGTCATAAAGGTCGAGACAAGGCCCCTTCATACCAATCATTACATGTCCAAAGCATATCGACCAAATAAGTAACTCCAGAGCAAGTGGAGTGCGCCAACATCTTCAGCTGAACTGATATACTACTAGGAGGATTATCAACCTGTCTACCGGGACCTACCGGCATGAAACGAAGCGTCCCCAGGAAAAATGGACGTTAGTACGATTAAAGTACCAAGTATGAAAGGAAGTATATAAAAGACATGAAAGAAACATGGAGTAAAGGACTCAACATGTAAGTATGAATAGCTCTGTGAAACATGAAACATTTATAATGCCATGCATATGCGTATAAATGTCATATCGTGCATGGATATATGCATACATAACATCATCAAGCCACTGAGGGCATCTCATCATATCATCTTGGTCTCAGTAGGCGAAATCATCAACGTATACCAGTTGATCAGGTGGTGGTGCGTATATAACATTATAACCTTTCCCCATACCCCATATACATATAATATACGCATATATAATGTCATCTGATCATAGGTCAATGTACATGTATAAATGAATGCAACGCATAATGAAGCAAGTCAATAAGATCTTTCGGAATGTCATAAGATCAATATGCCTTCGGTTATTATCATGAAAACTTTATCAATTTACATATTTTCTAAAACCTATGAACAGACGATATATTAATAGGACACATGGGGAATCAAGAACATAGGTACCCCTAGTACTTCTAAGAATAGAGTCATTTGTGTAAGTTGCGTGTTTGCTCATTTCGTTTGTATCACATGGATCATGCCAAAAGAAAAGAAGGGATAGCCTTAACATATTTTTGTTGATAACGACTCAATATAAACTACCTGTATTACTTCAACCTACATCAAGGTATAAAATATGGTTAATACTATGGAAGAACTCAAAACATATTTCCAAGCTATTAGCTCTCTTACGGAGAATTGGGCAGCACTTCCCTTATATTTCCTCACTTCTTCGAATAAAAAAGAACACAAAACAACAACATCCTCAATATCAACAACTAATCCTATCCATTCAGCCTCTAAAAAACATAAGAACAATTCCAACAATTCAAACTATAGTACAACGAGCGGCAAGCTCGGTTTGCGATGAAACCACTATAGTTTTAAACTCCTTCTTCCTTCCAGAATTTATCAATAACATTAACTGCCACATATTCAATAATACCTACTAACATCAGCTACAATACAACTTTAAAATGACCCCATAATAGTCCCACAAGTTCAGCAACTTAAAACTGATTTTTAAGTTTATTAAAACATGTTTTCGATTTGTCTTTTCTTTCAAATCGAGAAACATAACCAAAAGTATATAATTAAGCATATTATCCTATAAACTAGCCATGAATTCAATGTAAAAACAAGTTCATAACCAGCCAACAATGATGCAACAACAACCAGCATACCACTATTTCAAAACTTGCAAGATCTAGTCTTTACGATCGAGTTACAACTCGTAGAAGTATAGATAAGGGAAGGAAAAGCATAAAATTACCTTGGACTGGGTAGAATCCACAAAACCTGGTACTTCATCATCCAAAATAAGTCCCCCAACACAGCTACAAGAAGGAGAAAGATAAAGTCGTCTGGGTTATTTGGCTCTAGAATCACATTGTGTCACCCGAAATCACCTAGGGTTTGTGTGGAAACTTTGGGGGAGGAGTTTCAGGGGTTTTATCTGATATTCTTGGTCTGAAAAATAAGTGAAAGCAATGGATTAATAATCTCTTAAAATTCCCTCTTGGCCGCCCTTCTCTAGTCACCTTAGGAGCTTTTAATTGAGGCTTCTCCCTTTGGCAATTTGGTGATACACCTACCAGTCTGCGCAGTCTCGCAAAAATGCAAATATCACTCTACTCTGATGTTGTATCAATGAACGATTTAATGCTTTAGAAACTAGAATCGTAGATCTTCAATTTTATAGGTGGATCATCTCATAATTTGAAGTACATTGGGAGAAAATCACAGCTATATTTGACCTAATTTTTAGCACATTTATGAATGTAACTTGTGATGACCTTTCCCAACTTTTGTTCCACAACTCGCTTGGCTTCAAAACATAACACACGACTATCATACGACTAAAATAACTCAAAACATAACCTCCTTATCATGTTGATCACCCTAGTTTCACCCAAAAAGTACATGTTATAACATTCCCAGCTTGTCAACCTTCGACGAAACTTATTTTCTTCAATTCATTTACCTTCTAAACCTTCCAACCCTCTTGTACTTGTTATTCATGATCTTAACTATTTGTAACCTCCATAGTAACATGATTAACTTACTTTATGTATATTCAAATATGATCTCATTTCTGAGCTTACATCAATTGATTTACAACGTAATCTCAAGTACGAAAACATGGGGTGCAACATCATCCCCCCCCCCTTTGGAACATTCGTCCTTGAATGTTGGCTGCTGCGCTTATCAGTCTCATAACTTGTAGCTCTTACGAATACCTTAATAATGTCCCCGACATTTAGGAAACTGTTCAGTGAATAAATCTAAAGTCCAGAGCAATCCCTCCTTTTGGCCTCTTTCTCACACCACAACCTGCGGTCGAAATTCTTCCAATCTCGTAACTGTTGCTACCTTCTATCATATAGCTTGTACAACTCTGTCCTTCTACGCGTGCCTATGCGACTCTTCTCTCTTATTTCCTCCGGCTTTTAGCCAATCTTTAGGCCTCACCTATTCTCATCACCTTCTTACTCACCTTTTCTTATCCTTACGCATGTCGAACTAAAACCTTGTTGCTCTATCATATTTTAGCTTGCGACCTACACAAATCTATTTATACTGCTCTCAACCTTCCTTTAACTTTCTAGCACCATATATTTCCTTAAGTTGTTCTAGAACCTCAAGAGAGACATCATGACGTCTCTATCTCTTCTTTACTTTATTAACCAGACCTCTCGGCACTTGAAAACCATAGGCTGGGAGATATGCTACTGACAACACCAGTATCATTTCTAGATACTGAATTACGACGCTTCTAGCCCTCCATCTGATGTCTGGACCATTCACAACCTTCTGCACTTATCTCGTACCTTCTTTCCCTTTACCTTACTTACCTTTAAATATCGCATTGTATCTTCTATCAGTTTCATAACCTCTCTTCCACATAGGTGGAATTCACATACAAACCTTAAAGCTCTACTATAACACTTGCACCTCAGGTGCATACACAATCCAGCGAAATCTTCATACTGACTTCTTGTGAGGCTAGTACTCTTTAACTAGATTTATCATAGATCAATTATAGAATATGGTCGTTGTAATATCTCTCTTGTACCTCTAATATTTAGAGTGATTCTACAATTTTCTGAATCACCATTTTTATAATTATCTGGGTCTAATAATCAGACTCTTGATTCACTTAGCTGATATAACTCTTTAATTTCCTCTTCTCTTTCAGCCTTTAAGTAGGCTTATGCTATCTTCCGATATGCGGCTTAGGGAATTAGTTGTTACTTTAGCCTTTCGTGTATGCTATGTAACATCCATGATATAACCTTCTAACAATCCAACAATCCATGATATAACCTTCCAACCCTCTTGTACTTGTTATTCATGATCTTAACTATGTGTATCCTCCACGGTAACATGATTAACTTACATTATGTATATTCAAAGATGATCTCATTTCTGAGCTTACATTTATTTATTTACAACGTACTATCATGTATGAAAACATACGGTGTAACATCATTCCCCCATTTGGAACATTCGTCCTCGAATGTTGGTTGATGCGCTTATCAGTCTCATAACTTATAGCACTTACGAATACCTTAATAATATCCTTGTCATCTAGGCAATTGTTCAGTGAATAAATCCAAAGGCTAGGACATTCCCCCCTTTAAGCCTCTTTGTCACACCACAACTTACGGTCGGAATTCTTCCAATCTCATAACTGTTGCTACCTTCTGTCATGTAGCTTGTACAACTCTGTCCTTCTACCTGTGCCTATGCGACTCATCTCTCTTATTTCCTCCGGCTTTTAGCCAATCTTTAGGCCTCACCTATTCTCGTCACCTTCTTACTCACCTTTTCTTATCCTTACTCATGTCGACCTAAAACCTTGTTGCTCTATCATATTTTAGCTTGCGACCTACACATATCTATTTATACTGCTCGCAACCTTCCTTTAACTTTCTAGCACCATATATTTCTTTAAGTTGTTCTAGAACCTCAAGCGAGACATCACGCCATCTCTATCTCTTCTTTACTCTATTAACCAGACCTCTCGGCACTTGAAAACCATAGGCTGGGAGATATGCTACATACGACACCACTATCATTTCTGGATACTGAATCACGGCGCTTCTAGCCCTCCATCTGATGTCTGGACCATTCACAACCTTCTGCACTTGAGTATCTCATACCTTCTTTACCTTTACCTAACTTACCTTTAAATATCGCATTGTATCTTTTATCATTTTCATAACCTCCCTTCCACATAGGTGGAATTCACATCCACACCTTAATGCTCTACTATAATACTTGCACCTTAGGTGCATACACAATCTGGTGGAAGATTCATACTGACTTTTTGTGAGGCTAGTACTCTTTAAACTAGATTTATCATAGATCCATTATATAATATGGCCGTTGTACTATCTCTCTTGTACCTCTGATATTTAGAGTGATTTTACAATGTTCTGAATCACCATTTTTATAATTATCTGGGTCTAATAATCTGACTCCTAATTCACTAGCTAATGTAACTCTTTTGTTACATCTTCACTCTCATCCTTTAAGTAGGCTTATGCTATCTTCCGATATGCGGCCCAGGGTATTAGTTATTACTTTTGCCTTTCATGGACGCTATGGAACATCCATGATATAACCTTCTAACAATCCAATAATCCAAGATATAACCTTCCAACCCTCTTGTACTTGTTATTCATGATCTTAACTATTTTTAACCTCCACGGTAACATGATTACCTTACTTTATGTTTATTCAAAGATGATCTCTTTTCTGAGCTTACATCAATTGATTTATGACGTACTCTCATGTACGAAAACATGGGGTGTAACATCATTCCCCCCTTTGGAGAATTTGTCCTCAAATGTTGGTTGTTGCGCTTTTCACTCTCATAACTAAAACCTCTTACGAATACCTTAATAATGTCCTTGTCATCTAGGCAACTGTTCAGTGAATAAATCCAAAGGCCAGGACATTCCCCCTTTTAGGCCTCTTTCTCACACCACGACCTGCGGTGTGAATTCTTACAATCTCGTAACTGTTGCTACCTTCTGTCATGTAGCTTGTACAACTATGTCCTTCTACGCGTGCCTATGCGACTTTTCTCTCTTATTTCCTCCGGCTTTTATCCTATCTTTAGGACTCACCTTTTCTTATCCTTACTCATGTCGACCTAAAACCTTGTTGCTCTATCATATTTTATCTTGCAACCTACACATATCTATTTATATTGCTTGCAACCTTCCTTTAACTTTTTAGCACCATATATTTCTTTAAGTTGCTCTAGAACCTCAAGCGAACATCACGCCGTCTCTATCTCTTCATTACTCTATTAACCAGATCTCTCGGCACTTGAAAACCATAGGCTGGGAGATATGCTACTGACGACACCACTATCATTTCTGGAAACAAAATCACGGCGCTTCTAGCCCTCCATCTGATGTCTGGACCATTCACAACCTTCTGCACTTGAGTATCTCGTACCTTCTTTACCATTACCTTGCTTACCTTTAAAGCTCGCATTGTATCTTCTTATCAGTTTCATAACCTCCTTTCCACATAGGTGGAATTCACATCCACACCTTAATGCTCTACTATAATACTTGTAGGTGCATACACAATCCGGTGGAAGCTTCATACTACTTTTGTGAGGCTGGTACTCTTTAAACTAGATTTATTATAGGTCCATTATTGAATATGGCCGTTGTTCTATCTCTCTTGTACCCTTGATATTTAGAGTGATTCTACAATGTTCTGAATCACCATTTTTATAATTATTTGGGTCTAATAATCAGACTCATGATTCACTTAGCTGATGTAACTCTTTAGTTTCATCTTCACTCTCATCATTTAAGTAGGCTTATGCTATCTTCCAATATGTGGCTCAAGGTATTAGTTATTACTTTATCCTTTCATGGACGGTATGGAACATCCATGATATAACCTTCTAACAATTCAACAATCGATGATATAACCTTCCAACCCTCTTGTACTTTTTATTCATGATTTTAACTATTTGTAACCTCCACGGTAACATGATTAACATACTTTATGTATATTCAAAGATGATCTCATTTCTGAGCTTACATCAATTGATTTACTATGTACTCTAATGTATGAAAACATGGGGTGTAACATCATTCCCCCCTTTGGAACATTCGTCCTCGAATGTTAGCTACTGCGCGTATCAATCTCATAACTTACAGCTCTTACGAATACCTTAATAATGTCCTTGTCATCTAGGCAACTGTTTAGTGAATAAATCCAAAGTCCAGGACATTCCCCCTTTTTAGGCCTCTTTCTCACACCACGACCTACGATCGGAATTCTTCCAATCTCATAACTGTTTCTACCTTCTGTCATGTAGCTTGTACAACTCTGTCCTTCTACGCATGCCTATGCGACTCTTCTTCCTTATTTCCTCCGGCTTCTAGCCAATCTTTAGGCCTCATCTATTCTCGTCACCTTCTTACTCACCTTTTCTTATCCTTACTCATGTTGAACTAAAACGTTGTTGCTCTATCATATTTTATCTTGCGACCTACACATATCTATTTATACTGCTCGCAACCTACCTTTAACTTTCTAGCACCATATATTTCCTTAAGTTGTTCTACAAGCGAGACATCGCGCCGTCTCTATCTCTTCTTTACTCTATTAACCAGAACTTTCGGCACTTGAAAACCATAGGCTGGGAGATATGCTATTGACGACACCACTATCATTTCTGGATACTGAATAACGGCGCTTCTAGCCCTCCATCTGATGTCTGGACCATTCACAACCTTCTGCACTTGAGTATCTCGTACCTTCTTTACCTTTACCTTACTTACCTTTAAATATCGCATTGTATCTTTTATCAATTTCATAACCTCCCTTCCACATAGGTGGAATTCACATCCACGCCTTAATGCTCTACTATAAAAGGAACCATGATACACCAACACAAATACATCAAGGAGCTACTCAAAAGGTTTGACATGGATAATGCAAAAACAATTAATACTCCTATCACTAAAGAACCAAGGTTGGATATAGATGAACCTTGTACCTCCATTGATGAAAAGAAGTAAAAAGGTATGATTGTGTCTTTGCTTTACTTAACTACAAACAATCTAGATATTATGTATAGTTTGGGGTTGTATGCAAGATTTTAGTCAAGTCCCAGAGAATCGCACTTGAAGGTCGTTAAAATAATCGTGAGGTATCTCAAAGGTACTCAAGACCTGGTTCTTTTTTATCCAACTGGAGACTCCTTTGATTTGATTAGGTATACAAATGTTGACTATGAAAGATATTTGGTGGATAGAAAGAGCACATCAGGGGGTGGCTCATTTCCTTGGGTCATGTTTGATGACATGGGCATCAGAGAAACAAAAATTTGTGTCTTTATCAACTGCAGAAGCTGAGTATTTAGCAGTTGCCTCATGTTGTACTCAGCTATTATGGATTAAGCAATAGCTAGAAGACTATAGAGTGATTATTGAATGGGTTCCCATATTCTGTGATAACAAAAGTGCAATGAACATGGCAAATAACTCGGTCCACCATAAGATAACCAAACATATCGACTTGAGGTGCCACTTTTTAAGAGACAATGTTGAGAAAGGTCATATTTCTATAGAATTAAGCAAGACAAAGGAGCAGATTGCATATATAATTCACCAAAGCTTTATGCAGGTACCACTTTGAAAGAAACCGCTTGGAGCTTAGTTTGAACAAAATGAATTAGGACATCTTGGATTTCCTTAATAATTGGTTGTGTCTTAATAAACTGTCTAGTGAGTCGATGTGTAGAAAAATGTCTAACTTTGTCTTATACTATAACAGGTATGCACGCATGGCATTGAATCTAGGGCAAGGATGCTTAATCCAATGACAAAATCCTGGATCAAAAAAAGTTTCTATTAGCCGAGCTGAGGAAATCGTTCATGGAACATGGTTGTGTGACTGTCGTGCCCCCCTCCTTCCTCCCCTTTCAGATCGGTCAGGGTATTCGACATTATGGGGGCAACTCGTTTCCTTTTGGGAAAGGGATAAGGAATTGAAGAGTCGCCACCTAACGATTTTAAGGTGCATTAGGGCACCTACTAAAGGTTATTTACAAATACATATTAGATAAACCAGAGATAGGGTAAGGGCTTGAAATTACTTCAAGGGGAAGGTGTTAGGCACCCCTCGAAGTCCACAATTGTGGTTCCCAGCCAAACAAACTTTGTGAATTTTAAAACAGGTAGCAAATAAGCAATAAAAGCACATAGGTAAATAAAGGTTTTCAAGAAGATTCGTAGTCTAAGCACACATATGTGCTAAAGATTAAAAGATTTAGAGTCTTGGCACNTAGGATCACATCAGTACGATGCCTGGTAATCACTCCTCAGAAGAGGTGCTACACATGGCATTAGCGCATCGGATATCATATCCATGTCTACCCTTCCCACCCCTTAGTGGTTATTAAGCGAGTTTATTTAACGAACTCTATGCGTGTTGTTACCCGTCCCTTCTTAATGGCCCTAGAGGAATTGAGGACCTCTAAATATAGGCAGTTCTAGGCAAAACCCCTAAGGTTAAGAGGATAAAATACTAAGCGACAGGCAAGAACAAATAGGACTTTACTAATAAATGCAGGAAAGAGCAGTTAAGAGGCTCAGATTTACCTCCACAGATAATGCACATAAGCAGCACGTCTCAAACACAAACAAGAGGCAGTTTTATTAGACAGGATATCTAAGTGAACATCAATGCACAGAAGTATGCAGCTTTATTTATAAACTCAATAGCAAGGACCTAATCAGTTTGCCTACTGATTTTAAAACCCGTTAGCCTTTAGACAGTAAACACAACCAAGCATGTTCCAGCTTTTAAAGAGATTGATTACCTAAGGCTTTCCTAGGCGTGGGGTTGTGCGTAGTAATTACCAGAATTGTTAAAAACAGTTCAGAGGTTGTTTTACCTAAAAGCATGTTGTTCTAGGTGATATGATTATGCAGAGATTGTTTCTAGTTTTATTAAGAGCAAGACAATTAGATATGACACTGTTTCTACCTTTTCGTGAGTCAGTAGTTAAACTAGGCATGGTTAAGCAGATGTAAACGAAATCCTAGAGCAGGATATCAAATATGAACATATAAATGCAGGATGGCTAAGACATAATTTTGGGATGCACAGCATTCCTAAAGCATGATTTCTAAAATGCACAAAGAGTTACCGGATGTTTGGGACATGATTTTGAATGCACAGGAGTAACAGCTTTTATGTTAACATTGTTTATTGTCCTAAGAGCAGGATTTCTAAGCGATAAACATAAAGCATGGATGAGATGCTGAAATAGTAGACATGAACTCCTAGGAACATGGTATCTAGTGCATGCTTGGCATGGTTTGAATGAACATGTTGGTCCTAAAACATGGATTCAAATGCAGATAGAAACAATGTAAAGGTTAAAACATGATTTCTACCTGATGATGTTAACAGAACTATATGGATACCCTCCCCACTTCACTAGCCATCCCCAATATCTGTTTACAAATAATTATTACAGACCAGCTGAGTAAATTACATAAATAGATAAAGGAAAAGAAAAAGTTAAACTATAGGGAGCCTGAAAAAATAGGCCCAGATTCCCAGGACCTCAAGTGCCCAAATGTTTCATAGCCTTTCTCATATCTGGGTGTGTCAGAGTTCCCTAAGGACCTCAAGGGATCACGAGCAGTGCTCACACTGAGATTTCATAACCATAATTGAGTAAGTGCAGTGTGGAAGGGCCAGCCCCAGTGCATTAGAGTTCAGAGAGATCTCACAGGAATCCCAAGGCAGTCATACACTAGAGGGGCAGAACCTAAGGACCTAAGAGTAAAGTGAGAGTGCTTGACATAGTATTGAAAAGGGTTTACATAGGAAAGCAATATTTTAAAGAAGGGATTCAGTTAACTTAGTTTTATAAAATAGGAGAGTTGTTTAGCAGTAAAAAAATTTTGATAAGAGTGGTGAAATCAAACGAACAACAGATCAAACACAGAGCCCAAACAGGTTCATCAATACTCAGATAACAACCATTCACGCAGGGATAATTAGGGACTGGGGACACATATAATAAACACAAGTCTCTTGCAATTAAGAGGTAGCTAATAGTGTGAATAGTGAGACATGAATTCAGGAGTGCTAATTAGAACATAGTCACAGAATCAGAAGTGCTTAGGGGGGTTCATGGGATTGGGAGATGACATAGTATAGGATTTCATAGCAGCAGGGAGAACATAGAAGCATTAAACATGGTTGAGCATAGCATCAGGGCAACTTAGGGTAACAAATCAATAAGGCATACCAGAAGTAGGCTACTAGTACACAAGCATCACAACAGAATTGAGTCATATTGAATCAGATTACCAATTTATAAAAACATGCTAATCCTAAAGAGTTAAGACATAATTAGCATACTAGATGAAGAAATGATGCAAAGAGGTCAATTGCATGTTAAACAGCAAAACAATAGATAGGAACAGATCAGGAACATGATAAACTGAAGCAGTAAAAGAAACATATTGGTTTTGAGACTTAAATATAAAATCAGAGCATACCAGTAAAGCGACAGTAAACACGAAGGTGAAGGGGGCAGGAGAGCACAATAGTTAGCCTTGGCTTGCAGCCGGCTAACTCAGAATAATAGTAAGTGACAAAGAAAGAGAGCAGAAATATTTTGAGTGTAAGAGATAGAGTTTGAACTAATGTGTTCGTGTGTTTAGTGTCAATGAGAGATAACATATATAGTAGTTTGAAACTAGGTAGGATAAGGTAACAATCAAAGTCAGGCAGTGATTGGGGAATCAGAATAAAGCAACATAAGATCAATATAAGTACTCCCTTCAATTAAGGAGTTAACTTTGAACGGTAATAGACATGCAATAAATAAGGAAAGATACCATATGACTGGAATATAACACAAAAAGGAAATAATTTCAGCACAGTACCAGTATAGAACATGTAATTGAGGCTAGGTTCAGAGGATTCTAATTAAGGAAATAACAAGAGAATTAATTTGACAGCATAGTCGATCATAAAATAAGGCAAGAGATAAGCTAAGGTCAGAAAAGCATCAGGGAAATCACCATAAGGAATTAGGGAAAGGTATCAATCACAGGGAATCAAGGGTTCAAATAGTAAATAGTTTGATTAGGGGGAATCAACACAAATTGCATAGAATAAACACATGATAAGCAAGGCAGAAGGCAAGAATTAGAACCCCTAATAGACATGGTAAAGTAAAGATCATATAGAATCAGGGATTCAAACTGGAATATAGTACTGATAAACATAAAACTCTGAGAGTTGGCGATGTAAGCGCATAATAGGCAGAAATAGGCAGAATCAGAAACCCTAGTAAATTAAACAAGGTAAAAATCACAAAAATACTCAGATTAATCGAAGCAGATTCATGAGAATCAAACATGCAAACAAGTTTGAGAGAACGAAAATTAAAGATAAACTCAGAACCCAAAGATTAAACCAAGAAACTTAGGATTTTCAACATAATAAAATAAGATAAAGGAAAAACTTAAACAAATCGTTTAAACAAAGTAAAAATCACAAAATAACACTAAAGTCAGAAGAAGAATCATTTTTTGAAAAGGGATTAAGAAACCCTAGTTTGAAGATGAAGAGATGCTTTAGGAAAATAGGAAAATCTTTAAGAAAATAGCATAATAACTCGGAATATACCCAGATCTATTGCAGATCTAAGAAATCCAGTGTTAAAATTAGGGTTCCAGAGAGATAACCCAAAGAGAGAGGGAGAGAGAGTCGGCTTAGAAACCACAGGTTCTAACCGGACATGGGAGGATCTTACTCAGATGGCCATGGATGGCCTGAGAATGACATGAAAACCATGGGGGGTGAGTGAACCACCTTCTGGTTCCTTTGAGGACCTCAAGGCAGCAATAATCTGGTGTGGGAAGTAGTCATGGAGGCTGGGATGGTGGTGAGACCACCATAGTTACCGGCAAGTCAACGGCCAGTGAGAAGTTAGGTTTAGCAGAGAGAGTTTGAGAGATGAGAAAGATGTGTAACGGCGGACTGAAAGAGAGAAAATTAGAGGGGAATGGGGGTAGTTTCTAGGGTTAATTAAGGTATGGGTGAATCTGGTCTGTTGATCAAAATTGATCAACAGCCACGATTTATTCAGACATTGGGTCGGGTAAGTTAATGGATTGGGCTTGGGTATTGGGTTGATTTAATTGGGTTTGGGTCTGGTTTAACTTAGGCTACAATTGAAATGAAATTAGGCTATTTGTTAAATACCCAATTCAAATTAATTAAAATAATTTACAAAATAGCTAATAATTATAAAAATTAATTTCATGCATAGAAAATAGTTTGAAATTATTATTTAGTATTTAAAAGTACAAATGACTAATTTCTGGTAGAAAATAGTGCAAAATTATATGCTTGGGCTATAATTGCAAAGTTATTGCAACTATAGCCAAAAGATGCCAATTTGGCTAATTATGAAATAATTGGGTCTCATTAGGACCATAAAAAATAAATTAAATCAAGAGATTCTTTTGAAATAATTTGTGATGCAATTTTATAAATTATTTATTGGAAATAAATACCGGACAAATTAATAAATATGTAGGAAAATAATGAAAAAATACCAATTGCTATTAATGCATGACTTTGATAGTATATATGCAATTTTAAAATATTTTTTGGGAAAACTTGGGTATCAACAGCTGCCCCTCTTTACCGGAAAGGATGAAAGATTTATCGGGTAAAGATATGATGGCCAATTTTGACCGAGCGAAATGGTTAGAGAGATTTAGGCCGCACCCTGGCTTATGAGCTGCCTACATATCTTTCATTTTATAAGAATCGGGCCGTATGTAGTTTCGGATTCATCGGTGAAGTATACCGATGAAGTCATCACAAGAACGGACGCAATATCTAGGGGCTAGATGAATGAACGGTTCTACATGAGAGGTTAGGCTTGATATGGCTGGGAGAACTGGAGCGGGATCGCTCCTGCGGAGTAATTGTCGCTTTCCGGGTTACATGCAAAGAAGAATATCGCAAGTGTATATTGTGCATAAATTTAAACATGATGCAGGTTCCCGTTGGACTATGGAATTTGTCTTCAGACGGTTAGGGATGACGCCCTCAGACCATGATGTCCTGGGCCATGAATTGTTTGATGAGAGATTCGCAGGCCGTGTAATGATGTTCGGGTCATGAAGATGGTGCCTTTGAACTATGATGCCTTTGAATAATGATATGCAAAATTGAGAGAGATCCTCAGTCCATGACATGGTGTCTTCCGGCTATGAGGATGGTGTTGTTAGACTATGAAGCCTTTGGACAGGATGGCGATATTTCAGCCCATGAAATGCAGTAATATGACTTCCACAAGGCAGGGCTTAGTCTTGGGAAATGGAGGGCAGAGCTTAGCCCGAAAGAGAAGCAAAGTAAATAATGCTTGAGAGACAACGCTTAGTCTCGGTGAAAAGAATATTGGAGGCAGAGCTTAGCCTCATGCAAGTATGGAGACAGAGCTTAGTCTCATGCAGAGATGTGGAAGGCAAAGATTAGCCTTATGCATAATGAAGGCAGAGATTAGCCTTATGCAAGAGAAGGCAGAGATTAGCCTATGCAAGATGCAAGGCAATATTAGCCTTATGCAAATGGAGGTAGAGCTTAACCTCATGCAGATAGGAAGGCAGCGGTTAGCCTTATGCAAATGGAGGTAGAGCTTAACCTCATGCAGATAGGAAGGCAGCGGTTAGCCTTATGCAAATGGAGGCAGAAATTAGCCTCATGCAAAATGAAGGCAGAACGTAGCCTTATGCAGAAGATTAAATAGTAAGTGACAGTAGAATTTCTTAGCTGGCAGCAGGCTTTGATATTGTGATTGTTGTGAGCATTGTGACTACGGAGCATTGTTTGTTCGTGCTGATAGAAAATGTCGGCAAGTGCGATGGTTTCGAGGATTGTGGTTTTGAACATGTTTGTTCTTTGTTCCTGCATCCAAAGAAAAATTGTGAGTTCTGTAGATAGGGGAGGTTGATTCGTGTCTCCGATGGCTTTACTTGCTTCGGTCTGCTTGGTCTGATGATTCTGTTTGCGTCATCGGGGTAGCGTTTTCTAAAGAGAGCTGTATTTTGAAAACGTGCATGATTTTATAAAGACATAGTAAAATATATTTTGAGAAATTTAGATGAACCAATGATCGTGACATGGTTCAAGACATTGCAACCACTCATGCTATGGAATTTTGAGGGTCCTCCTTAAAATTATGCCCTAGTTAGATGGTTGACGATTCTGACCGTTGTACATGCTGCGATCGGTTGAACTTGCTTTGGAATTTTGAGGGTCCTCCTCAAAATTCTGATCCAGTTTCCAATTTCGGAGGAAATGAGATTTTTATTGAATTATGACCGAACCCATAGGGCTGCCTACGTATCCCCTCTTAAACGGGAATCAGGTCAGGCGTAGTTCAATTCACATCATTGAAGAAAAGCATGGAAAGTTACACATAATATTGTTTGACTACGTCCATTTCTGCAAGTATGAGAGCTCCACCTGTCAATACTCGGTGAACCATATACGGACCTTGCCAGTTGGGCGAAAATTTCCCTTTGGCTTCGTCTTGATGTGGAAAAATCTTCTTTAACACCAGCTGCCCTGGTGTGAACTGTCTTGGCTTGACTCTCTTGTTGAAGGCTCTGGACATTCTATTCTAATAAAGTTGACCATGACATATTGCATTCATCCTTTTCCCATCTATGAGGTCCAACTGCTCGTAGCGGCCTTTTATCCATTCACGTCGTTGAGCTCAGCTTCTTGTATGATTCTTAAGAAAGGAATATCCACTTCGGTAGGGATAACAGCTTCCGTACCATAAACCAGTAAATAAGGAGGTTCTCCGGTTGATGTGCAGACTGTGGTGCGGTATCCCAGTAAGGCGAATGATAATTTTTCATGCCACTGTTTGTGCTTTTCTATCATCTTTCTCAATATCTTTTTGATGTTCTTGTTGGCGGCTTCCACAGCTCCACTAATCTGTGGTCTATAGGCTATGGAATTCTTGTGCTTGATTTTGAAAGTCTCGCACATGACTTTCATCATATCACTGTTGAGATTGGAGCCGTTGTCGGTGATGATTGACTCCAAAACCCCGAACTGACAAATGATACGGTCACGGACAAAGTCTGCCACGACTTTCTTAATCACTGCTTTGTATGATGCCGCTTCGACCCATCTGGTAAAGTATTCAATAGCTACTAAGATGAACTTGTGCCCATTTGAGGTTGTGGGCTCGATCGGTCCAATAACGTTCATTCCCTAGGCGACGAACGACCAAGGTGAGCTTGTTGCATTGAGCTCATTTGGGGGTACCTTTATCATATCTGCATCTACCTGACATTTTGCGGACATATTGGATGCAGTCCGTTTCCATGGTCATCCAGAAGTAACCGGATCTGAGTATTTTCTTTGCTAAGACAAAACCATTCATGTGTGGGCCACAGGTCCCAGCATGTATCTCTTCAAGTAGTCTGGAGGCTTCCTTTGCATTGACACATCTTAATAATCCCAAGTCAGGAGTCCTTCTGTACAGGTTTCCTCCGCTAAGAAAGAAATTGTTGGACACTCTCTGGAGAGTGCGTTTCTGAGTGTGATTTGCAAGCTCTGGGTATTCTCCCTTTGACAAATATTCCCTGATGTCGTGGAACCATGGTCTCCGGTCTGCTTCTTCTTCAATGTGGGAACAGTATGTCGGTTGGATATGGATATTTACTGGAATAGGATCAATGAAGTTCGTATCTGTATGATGCATCATGGATGATAGAGTGGCCAATGCATCGGTAAATTCGTTCTAAATTCTGGGGACGTGCCGAAATTCTGTCTTTGTGAACCTTTTCCTCAATTACTCCACATGGTGCAGATATGGAAATATCTTGGAACTCTTGGTAGTCCATTCTCCTTGTACTTGGTGTATTAGCAGATCTGAGTCACCAATTGCTAGCAACTCCTGGATACTCATGTCAATGTCCATATTGAGCCCTAAGATGCAGGCCTCATATTCTGCGATATTGTTGGTATAGGGAAATCTGAGTTTGGCAGATACCGGGTAATGTTGACCTGTTTCCGATATTAGGACGGCTCCAATGTCGACTCCTTTGAAATTGGTTGCTCCGTTGAAGAACATTCTCCACCCGTCATAGGATTCTGCAATGTCTTCTCCTATGAATGACACTTCTTCATCGGGAAAATACATTTTCAGGGGTTCGTATTCTCCTTCCACGGGGTTCTCGGCAAGATGATCTGCCTGTGCTTTCCCCTTGACCGCTTTCTGAGTCACATAGACAATGTCGCACTCGCTCAGCAGGATTTGCCATTTGAGCAGTTTGCCAGTGGGCATGGGCTTCTGAAAGATATATTTCAAGGGATCCATCCTTGATATGAGATACGTTGTGTAGGCACAGAAGTAATGCCTCAGCTTCTGGGCTACTCAGGTTAGAGCAAAGCAGGTACGTTCCAGTAGAGAATATTGTGCCTCATTTGGAGTGAACTTATTACTCAGATAATAAATAGCATGTTCCTTTTTTTCTGTCTCGTTGTGCTGCCCCAGAACGTAGCCAAAAGCTCCATCTAATACCGCAAGGTAGAGTAGCAAGGGTCTACCTAGCTCTGGCGGGACTAATACTGGTGATGTTGACAAGTATTCCTTGATTCTGTCGAAAGATTTCTGACAATCATCGGTCCATTCGGTCGCAGCATCTTTCTTCAGCATCTTGAAGATTGGTTCACATATAACCGTGGACTGGGCTATGAATCGGCTGATGTAGTTAAGGCGTCCCAGGAAACTCATCACATCTTTCTTGTTCTTTGGCGGTGGCAATTCTTGGATGGATTTATCCTTTGATGGATCCAGTTCTATTCCTCGGCGGCTGACAATGAACCCAAGTAATTTCTCAGCAGGAACTCCAAACGCACACTTTGCGAGGTTTAACTTCAAGTTGTACTTTCGTAGCCTGTCGAAGAATTTTCTCAAATCTGTTGTATGGTCGGTGGCTCTCTTGGACTTGATGATGACATCATCCACATACACCTCAATTTCATTATGTATCCTATCACGGAAGATAGTGTTCATAGCTCTCATATAAGTGGCCCCAGCATTCTTTAGGCCGAACGGCATCATCTTATAACAGTAAACTCCCCACGGCGTAATGAAAGTTGTTTTCTCAGTGTCTTCCTCGTCCATCCAAATCTGGTGGAAACTAGCAAAACAATCCACGAACGATCGGATTTCATGATTTGCACAATTGTCAATCAAGATGTGTATGTTCGGGAGAGAAAAATCATCCTTCGGACTGGCCTGGTTGAGATCCCGGTAATCGACACAAACTCTGACCTTCACATCTTTCTTGGGTAATGGCACGATGTTGGCTGACCATGTCGGATATTAAACTACTCTGAGAACCTTGGCGTTGATTTGCTTGGTAACTTCCTCTTTGATTTTCAGACTCATATCAGGCTTGAATTTTCTAAGCTTCTGTTTTACCGGCGGGCACATTGGATCGGTTGGTAACTTGTGAGCCACAATGGATGTACTTAGACCAGTCATGTCATCGTACAACCATGCAAATATGTCTTTATACTCTTTCAAGAATTATGTGTATTCCACTTTCTCTGATGGCGATAGATGAATGTTGATGCGAGTTTCGTTGACAGTTTATGAATCTCCCAGGTTGACTATCTCGGTTTCGTCCAGATTGGAATTAGGTCTATTTTCAAAATCCTCAACTTCTCTGATAATTTCATCGGGTATGGTATCTTCTTCCTCTGAATAATTGTCCTTTTGTTGCATTGTCTCATTGCATGTCACAGTCATTGGTTCATCAAGACAGGAAATAGTAATGATGTAAGATAAAATAATGAGAGAAAATGATAATAAATGAATACAAATTCATTGAAACATAAAAGTGATTTTTGATTGTTTTTGGAACATTGGAGATTTTATTGAAAAATGCGAAAAATGGAAGAGGCGAAAAGGAAATCATTAGCAAAAATGAAATAAACAATGCTTGTTCAGCCTTGCTACCCTGGGACTCGTCGGGCCCTGGATGGTCTGACAGTCCAATTCTTGAGGAATGATCCCTTACTCACAGTTTGGATGGTAGGGATTTCCTCCTCCTCCTCAACAATAACACACAATCTATGTCACCATCTTCCAGGAATAGATCTTTTAAAGCTGCTAGAGTTTCTTCTTCTTCTCACCCCCATATGATATCAGCTTGCCGGAAAGTCTGCTCCAAATGTGGTATAGGTTGTTCCAATGGATAGTAGGGACCGCTCCATAGTGGCGACCAGTCTTTGTACTCCTGCCAAGTGTATTTGTATCCCAGCCCAAAAGTGGTGCCATGGTGCTTCAAATGTATTGGTTTGGGAATCCCCTGAAGATTTTTCCCTAGTCCTCTGCCAGGCTCGTATCCACTCCAGTTCAGTATGCTTTCGATCTTACTGTCCCACCACTTGTCTTTGTCCACTGCATTGACCCGTTCAATGTGGTGGTAGGTTTCTCCACCCAGCCTTCTTCTACCTTCAATCACCGGGATGGTCTAGCGACCATAGATAGGATTGCTTCCGTGTCCATGGATGATCACTTCCTCGTGGTTCCATTCAAATTTTACCACCTGATGCAATGTTGATGCTACAGCCCCAGCGGCATGTATCCATGGGCATCCCAACAATAGATTATAGGAAGCCGATATGTCTATCACCTGAAATTCAATTTCGAACCATATAGGTCCCATCTGCAGACAAAGACTGATTTCGCCGATGGTAAACCTCTGAGAACCATCGAAAGCCTTTACATTCATAGATCCTTCTTTGATCTCTTGCAGTCCCTTGCCCAATTTCTTGAGTGTTTTCATCGGACAGATGTTGAGGCTGGATCCACCGTCGATCAGCATTCTGGTGATGAAGTAGTCCTCACATTGCACAGTGATGTGTAGTGCTTTTTTATGACTTATCCCTTCAGGCGGTAGCTCGTCCTCGTTGAAAGTGATCTTATAACTCTCCAGTACTTGACCTACCATATTGGCCATTTCTCCACTAGTTATGTTATTTGGCACATATGTTTCGTTCAGCACTTTCATCAAAGCATTCATGTGTGTCTCTGAATTCTACAGCAATGATAGAATGGATATCTGGGCTGGAGTTTTGTTCAGATGATCGATGACTGAGTATTCCCTGGCCTGCACCTTCCTCCAATGATCATCTGGGCCTGTCTCAATGATGGGTTGCCTGGTGGAGGCATTCTTTCTAGACTCTGCCAAGTGTTCAGGTGTATAGACCATGTCGGTCCTTGTCATCCCCTATGCAGCACCAGCTTCTTCTATATTGACTTTACCTTTCCTTCTTGCTTCAGCCATGTAATCCCAAGGTACATCCTTGTTGTTGAAAGGTGGCGTGGTTGACACTGTCACTGTGATTGGTGCAGCTACTTTCACTTCAAATAGAATGGGTGCCTTAGCAGGCAGCATAACTTCAACCTCGAACGGCAAATGTATGTTTGCAGGTGGTGTCGTTTCAAACTTGAATGGGAGTGATGAAGTTACCTAGATGTCTCCGGATGGATGAATCTGGACTATGATGGGATTAAGAGTGATTGTTGGCTTCTTTGAGTCATCACCTTCTATGATTAACCCGATCGACCCCTCTGGGTCCCAATTTTCTTCTATCTCTATCATATTGACACCCCTATGGTCTGGAAGCAGATTATTGTGGACATTGGGAGTAGCTTCTTTTGCCTGGATGACCTTGTTATCAATCATAGACTGGATCTTATCCTTCAATGAGCGACATTCATCAATTGTATGCCATTTCATGCCGGAATGGTATGCATAGGTATTGTTTGGATTGACCCATTGGGATGGATTTTCAGGGGTTATAGCAGGGATAGGAGTGAAATAACCAGCAGCTTTTAATCTTTCATACAGCTGGTCGACAGGTTCAGCAATTGGCAGTGTATTGTTTAGGAGGTCTGCGATCAAAGTTGGGTCGAGGTCTCGGGGAATTTTGGCGAGCAGGGGGTGATTGAAAGTGATATGGCTGAGAGTTGTAGGTATGATAAACAGAAGCTAGTTGGGAATATCTGGGGGAAGTAGGCTGATATGTAGATGGTGGAGATGGATGATATGTTGATGGAGGTGCGGACTGATAGGTGGGCGAGGGTTCTTGATAGGTGAGTGGGGAAGTTCTGTATACCAACGGGGATTTGGGTCCCTGTGAAACCATTATTGTTCCTGCATCTTTCTTCTTGGATATACCACCAGACTGCAAGGCTTTGTTGGTGGCCTGTAGGGCCTCAAAGTTAGTGACCATTCCACTCTTGATACCTTCTTCAATTCTCTCACCCAGCTTGATGGTGTTAGAGAAATTGTGGTTTTCAATCACCATTACCCTCTCATGATACTGCGGGTCTTGTGCAAGGACGAATAATTTGTTCGTTTGTTCTTCTTCTAGGCAGGCCTGACCTTGGCTGCTTCAGATCTCCAGCGAGCGTCATACTCGCGAAAAGTTTCAGTGGGCTTCTTTTTAAGGTTCTGGATGTAGAACACGCCTGGTGCATTCTCTGTATTGAACATGAATCTATCCATGAAGTTGATGCCATACTTACCCAGTCGGACCACTTCTTAAGGTTTTGGCTGATGTACCAAGACAAAGCATCTCTTGTGAGGATCCTTATGAACAATTTCATGTGAATCTTCTCGTCTCTTCCTACTCCAATCAATTTATCACAATAGGTCCTCAGATGGACCCCGGGATCACCTGTACCATCGAACACTTTGGACTTAGGAGGTTTGTAACCCTCCGGTATTTTACCATCGGGATGTATACAGAAATCTTCGTAGTTCAACCCTTCGACTCCCTTGCTTCCTTCAACGTCCTGAACTCGACTAGTCAGCTTCTTGAGTTCCTCGGCCAAATTCTTAATGAGCATATCCTTCTCACTGGATTCAGGTGTGTAAGAAATGTGTTGGGTGGAGTGATGTAGAGTCTCCACGTATATGGGGTTATTCTGATGACCCGGTGTTTGAGCATAGAGATAGTCACTTGTGGAGTCTTGTGGTTCAGGGATAATTAGCGGGGTATTTATTGGAGCGTGGAAAGTGTTGTGCTGATGCTGTGGTGGGATAATTTGTTTTTTCGGTGGAGTTGTACGATGATGAGTGGTGGGAGGGTTCTGTTTGTTTGGGGTGTTCTGAGGAGGTATGGGATTTTGAATGACATCTGGGACACTGAGTGAGAAGGATAAATTTGCCAAGTTCCGGACATGCTCAAGCTCCCTTTGGAGTTTCAACAACCTTTGCTTGAGTTGTGACATAGCATCATTCTGAACCTGAGTACCTTGATTGTCAAAATCTTTTGTTTGTTCCACTGGCGTTGTGTTTTCCTGTCTGATGTTGCCCAAATCTTCCATTTTGCCTTTGCCTTTAAGTGGACTAGGAGGAGGAGGAGGTGGAGGGCCCCTGGATCTTGTGTGATATGATGATGATGCCATAATGCACGAACCAACATTTGGGGAGGAGAATAATCAAAAGTGAAACAAAAACAAAAATAAAAGGTAGCCCAGTCAGTGAGGATCATGAGAAAATATTGCAGTATTTAAACACATAATGCAGAAATAAAAGCGTGTCCTAATTTGGGATATAAATTATGAGCCAGAGGTAGGCCTAACGACAAGTTGATTTTGGAGAACTTAGATGCAAAAATGCCTCATTTCACTAATGTAAAATAGACGAGTCCAAAACGACACTAAAATAATGAGCAGGAAATAAAGTCACTAATGGCACTTGGCCTTATTACATTGGTAAAAGCAATGAAAAGGAAACCTAGACTACTTAGTCTCCGAAGGACCTTCTCCGGGCTTGGTTTTCTTGGTTCTGTCAATCAGGTTCCCTAGGTCGTGTATGTCCAACAGCAATTATACCCTTGCTAGATGCCCTCCATCGTTTCCCTCAGCATTCTGGCCCCGAGGAGCCTCTTCACATGGTCTTTGTAACTGGGCGAGAGGTCTTCCCACCAATCCAACAATAGTGGTGGTATTCTTTGGACCATGTCGAACCTGAGGACTTCATGCCTCATTTTCTGCAAAATAGAAAAGGTTAAACCCTTACCCCCACCAGACTCGACTATTTATACACTTATGATTAGCATGCATGCAATTAGTTCTCCAAATAAATGCACAGAACGTGATTGCGTCCGTTGGGACTATGAAAAACCCGGTGGACTTTTGGATAAGGCTGTCTTAAAGGGCTATCGTGCGGACGACACGTTAACCCGGCTAGGTTTGAACATGATGCATGCACAATATAATAGAGAAAGGTTTCTATGGGGTTTTAGACTGGTACCCTCAAACGGACAACTTGAGAGGGAAAGGCACGAAACCGTCAACTGCACCGCTGATCGACTAGTTTTACCACAAATAAGCCTTTCCGAATTTAGGGGTGATATAAAATGGAAGGGCGCAAACACTCATCAAGCGTTGTTATAGGATTTGTATAGGCACGAGTGGAATATGATGTTGAGCATGATTATGCAACAATAAATGAGCAATAAAAGCATGTTGTCATGTATTTGCATGTTATGAAAGCGGTAAATACAATAGTTATAATTGAAAAAGCAGTTACAAAGGAAAACAAAAAGAAACATGTTAGTTTTGATTCTAAAAGGAATAAATACTTGAAAGAGATAAACAATTAATCGCACGTAAAGGGGGAAAGGAAAAGGTCGCAAGTATTAACAAAGTAAAGACAAGTTCACAAAGCAGTTTGAAATGGTAAAAGCTTAGATAAATCCCCAGAAGAGTCGTCATGCTGTCGCGACCCCCTTTTTCTCCCCTTTCGGATCGGTCAGGGTATTCGACATTATTGGGACAACTCGTTTCCTTTTGGGAAAGGGATAAGTAATTGATGAGTCGCCACCTAACGATTTTAAGGTGCGTTAGAGCACCTACTAAAGGTTATTTACAAACACGGATTAGATAAACCAGAGATAAGATAAGGGCTTCAAATTACTTCAAGGGAAAGGTGTTAGGCACCCCTCGAAGTCCACAATTATGGTTCCCTGCCAAACAAACTTTGTGAAATTTAAAACAGGTAGCACATAAGCAATAAAAGCACATAGGTAAATAAAGGTTTTCGAGAAGATTCACATTCTAAGCACGCATATGTGCTAAAGATTAAAAGATTTAGAGTCTAGGCACACATATAAGGTTTTGAAAGAGTTATGATCTAAACACACATATGTAAGGGATAGGGGGGTCCTAGGTTGTTTATCCTATAGGATCACATCAGTACAATGCCCGGTTATCACTCCTCAAAAGAGGGGCTACATGTGGCATTAGCGCATCGGATATCATATCCATGTCTACCCTTCCCACCCCTTAGTGGTTATTAAGCGAGTTTATTTAACGACCTCTATGCGTGTTGTTACCCGTCCCTTCTTAATGGCCCTGGAGGAATTGAGGATCTCTAAATATAGGCAGTTCTAGGCAAAACCCCTAAGGTTAAGAGGATAAAATACTAAGCGACAGGCAACAACAAATAGGACTTTACTAATAAATGCAGGAAAAAGCAGTTAAGAGGCTCAGATTTACCTCCACAGATAATGCACATAAGCAGCACGTCTCAAACACAAACAAGAGGCATTTTTCTTAGACAGAATCCTAAGGCAGGATATCTAAGTGAACATCGATGCACAGAAGTATGAAGATTTATTTATAAACTCAATAGCAAGGACCTAATCAGTTTGCCTACTGATTTTAAAACCCGTTAGCCTTTAGGCAGTAAACACAACCAAGCAGTGTTCCAGCTTTTAAAGATATCGATTACCTAAGGATTTCCTAGGCGTGGGGTTGTGCGTAGTAATTACCAGAATTGTTAAAAATAGTTCAAAGGTTGTTTTACCTAAAAGCATGTTGTTCTAGGTGATATGATTATGGAGAGATTGTTACTAGTTTTATTAAGAGAAAGACAATTAGATGTGACATTGTTTCTACCTTTTCGTGAGTCGGTAGTTAAACTAGGCGTGGTTAAGCAGATGTAAATGAAATCCTAGACCAGGATATCTAATATGCACATATAAATGCAGGATGGATAAGACATAATTTTGGGATGCACAGGATTCCTAAAGCATGATTTCTAAAATGCACAAAGAGTTACAGGATGATTGGGACATGATTTTGAATGCACAGGAGTAACAGCTTTTATGTTAACGTTGTTTATTGTCCTAGGAGCAGGATTTCTAAGTGATAAACATAAAGCATGGATCAGATGCTGAAACAGTAGACATGAAATCCTAGGAACATGGTATCTAGTGCATGCTTGGCATGGTTTGAATGAACATGCTGGTCCTAAATTATGGATTCTAATGTAGATAGAAACAATGTAAAGCTTAAAACATGATTTCTACCCGATGATGTTAACAGAACTATATGGCTACCCTTCCCACTTCACTAGCCATCCCCAATATCTGTTTACAAATAATTATTACAGACCAACTGAGTAAATTACATAAATAGAAAAGAAGAAGTTAAACTATAAGGAGCCTGAAAAAATAGGCCCAGATTCCCAGGACCTCAAGTGCCCAAATGTTTCATAGCCTTTCTCATATCCGGGTGTGTCAGAGTTCCCTAAGGACCTCAAGGGATCCCGGGCAGTGCTCACACCCAGATTTCATAACCATAATTGAGTAAGTGCAGTGTGGAAGGGCCAGTTTCAGTGCATTAGAGTTCAGAGGGATCTCACAGGAATCCCAAGGCAGTCATACAATGGAGGGGCAGAACCTAAGGACCTATGAGTAGAGTGAGAGTGCTTGACATAGTTATGAAAAAGGTTTACATAGGAAAGCAATAATTGAGAGAAGGGATTCAGTTACATTAGTTTTATAAAATAGGAGAGTTGTTTAGCAGTAAAATAATTTTGATAATAGTGGTGAAATCAAACGAACAACAGATCAAACACAGAGCCCAAACAGGTTCAGCAATACTCAGATAACAACCCGTCACGCAGGGATAATTGAGGACTGGGGACACATATTACACATATAATAAACACAAGTCTCTTGATATTAAGGGGTAGCTAATAGTGTGAATAGTGAGACATGAATTCAAGAGTGCTAATTAGAACATAGTCACAGAATCAGAAGTACTTAGGGGGGTTCATGGAATTGGGAGATGACATAGTATTGGATTTCATAGCAGCAGGGAGAAGATAGAAGCACTAAACATGGTTGAGCATAGCATCAGGGCAACTTAGGGTAACAAATCACTAAGGCATACCAGAACTAGACTACTAGTACATAAGCATCAAAACAGAATTGAGTCATATTAAATCAGATTACAAGTTTATAAAAATATGCTAATCCTAAAGAGTTAAGACATAATTAGCATACTAGATGAAGCAATGATGCAAAGAGGTTAATTGCATGTTGAACAGCAAAACAATAGATAGAAACAGATCAGGAACATGATAAACTGAAGCAGTAAAAGAAACATATTGGTTTTGGGACTTAAATTGAAAATCAGAGCATACCAGTAAAGGGACAGTAAACACGAAGGTGAAGGGGGCACGAGAGCACAATAGTTAGCCTTGGATTGCAGCCGGCTAACTCAGAATAATAGTAAGTGACAAAGAAAGAGAGCAGAAAGCTTTTGAGTCTAAGAGATAGAGTTTGAACTAATGTGTTCATGTGTTTAGTGTCAATGAGAGAGAGCATATATAATAGTTTGAAACTAGGTAGGATAAGGTAACAATCAAATTCAGGCGGTGATTGGGGAATCAGAATCAATCAACATAAGATCAATATAAGTACTGCCTTCAATTAAGGAGTTAACTTTGAACTGTAATAGACATGCAATAAATAAGGAAAGATACCATATGACTGGAATATAACACAATTAGGAAATAATTTCAGCACAGTAACAGTACAGAACATGTAATTGAGGCTAGGTTCAGAGGATTCTAATTAAGGAAATAACATGAGAATTAATTTGACAGCATAGTCGACCATAAAATAAGGCAAGAGATAAGCTAAGGTCGTAAAAGCATCAGGGAAATCATCTCTTTCTTTTTCTTCATCACCTCCTTCAACCTCTTGTTTTCCTCTTTCAAAGAGTTAATTTCCTCTTTCATCTTCTCATTTTTCCTCATTGGCAGCAACCGACTCCTCTAAGAAGTTTGTGACCGTGCTTTTTATTTTTGGTGCCTGGTGGTCGTGCAACACAATCATATTCTTTCAAGTTCTCCTCATCAAATATGTCTTTTTTGTTCCTTTTTAGGACCTATCAAGGGAACATCAAAGTTCTCAAACACCAGTCAACAAGAATTCATATGGCAGAGCATGGGTGCCCTTTTCTTGATCAGCTGTCCTTGCCATGTGTTTAAGCATCAGTTAGGGAAGATTGATTGGCCTGTTATGATCTATCACTTCCATCACGCCAAGTCAAGTTAAGTAGCTTCATGCCTTCTTCCCGATCGAGGCAGTAAGCACTTGTTTACAAATTCGAACAAGAGCTAGTGAACTGGTTTCATCTCCCCCTTTCCTATCTTTCTTGCAACCAACGTTTTCTTTGTTGTGTGTACTTGGAAGTCATGTACATATCATCTTCCTTCTCTCCTGACTCAGGCCACTCACGCCGCACATAAGTGCCAAACCATTCCATTGGCACATTCAACATCTCCCCAAACAGCTTCGTGTGAAGAACCAAATCTACTCCCTTTACTTCAGAGCTCACTGTGCCATCCTCCAATACCCTGAAGTTCTTGTAAAAAGAAGCATTATCTCTGACTTCCTTTTTCTTGAAGACCTCTTCTTGGGTCTGGCTGAAGAGGATTCAACCTTTTTCTTTCTTTTTATTTGAAGAGAGAGTTCTTCTTCTTCTTCTTCTCCTTCTCCTTCTCCTTCTCCTTCTCCTTCTCCTTCTCCTTCTCCTTCTCCTTCTTCTCCTTCTTCTCCTCCTTCTTCTCCTTCTCCTTCTGCTTCTCCTTCTTCTTCTTCTTCTTCTTCTTCTTCTTCTTCACATTAGACTCATCAACAAGTCTGAACTCCTCTCCACATTTCTTCTTTTTCCTACTCTCTCCTAATGCCTTTTCAAGTGCAACCCTAGTCTTCCCTCCAGTGTTTAGAGTTCTACCCCCAAAAGTGACAAATCCCTGAGGCAACACTGCCTTATTTCCTATAGCTAGCACTCTCCTAGTGGTGGTCTTTGCTTCATTTTGCTTCTTTTCCCTTATTTTGGCAATCAGGTCTCCCGGGGCATCATCATCACTATCATTACTTTCTTCTCTCACTTCTATCTCTCCTTCATTTCTCCTTCATTTCTTCTTCTTCCTCAGTGTGAATCTAGTCAAAAGATTCAGATTTTTTAGGATCAGCATTCAAAGAACCAAATTCTTGAGCCTGATCATTTTCTTTCTCAGCAGTCTCTTCCACATCCCCTACCCCATCCATTTCTCCCTCACTAGCAACTGAGAAACTTGGTTGTTCTTAAGCAATCTGATCGAATAGGCGAGAGAGCGGGTTTTATAGAGAATGATTTGATAATTTTACATCTTTAATCAGTCACTCTATTTTCTCCTAATATGGTTCCAAGAGGGAAAGAGGGTAGTTGTCAGGCTTTGGAATTTTAAAAATTAGGTTAGGGGTTTTAAATCGGAGACAAAAACGTGTTCAAGTGGAGTTTAGGAAACTGGTCCTAATTCCACGTTGACTAGAATTAGTAGATTACCCAAGGACTAACAATTTTTTTATTTTGGAACATGATCCCCTTTTAATTTCATGGGTTAGAAAGAATAAACCATAGGGTACAAACAAGGTGAGTGAGAGCCTAGTTTTAATGACATGGCAGTTTAACAGTTACGTAAACCTATCAAATGAAAAGGGGTACATACCTAGGTGTCACTGTTGATACCCAATTTTTCCCAAAAAATATTTTAAAATTGCATATATACCTTCAAAGTCATGCATTGATAGCAATTGGTATTTTTTTTCATTATTTTCCTATATTTTTATTAATTTATTCGGTATTTATTTCCAATAAATAATTATAAAATTGCATCACAAATGATTTCAAAAGCATCTCTTGATTTAATTTATTGTTTATGGTCCTAATTAGACCCAATTATTTCATAATTAGCCAAATTAGCGTCTTTTGGCTATAATTGCAATAACTTTGCAATTATAGCCCAAGAATATAATTTTGCACCATTTTCTACCAGAAATTAGTCATTTGTACTTTTAAATACTAAATAATAATTTCAAACTATTTTCTATGCATGAAATTCATTTTTTATAATTAGTAACTATCTTGTAAATTATTTTAATTAATTTGAATTGGGTATTTAACAAATAGCCTAATTTCATTTCAATTGTAGCCTAAGTTAAACCAGACCCAAACTCAATTAAATCAACCCAAAACCCAAGGCCAATCCATTAACTTACCCGACCCAATATCTGAATAAATCGTGGCCGTTAATCAATTTTGATCAATGGACCAGATTCACCCATACCTTAATTAACCCTAGAGACTAACCCCCTTCCCCTCTCATTTTATCTCTTTCACTCCGTTGTTACACATCTCTCTCATCTCTCATACTCTCTCTGCTGAACCTAACCTCTTACCAGCTGTCAACTTGCCGGTTACTATGGTGGTCTCACCACCATCCCAGCCTCCATGGCTCCTTCCCACACCGGGTTATTTCTGCCTTGAGGTCCTCAAAGGAACCAGAAGGCGGTTCACTCACCCCCATGGTTTTAATGTCATTCTTAGACCGTCCATGGCCATCTGAGTAAGATCCTCCCATCTCCGGTTAGAACTTGTGGTTTCTAAGCCGACTCTCTCTCCCTCTCTCTTTGGGTTCTCTCTGTGAAACCCTAATTTTAACACTGGATGTCTTAGATCTGCAATAGATCTAGGTATATTCCGAGGTATTTTGCTGTTTTCTTAAAGATTTTCCTATTTTCCTAAAGCGTCTCTTCATCTTCAAACTAGGGTTTCTTAATCCCTTTTCAAAAAATGATTCTTCTTCTGACTTTAGTGTTATTCTGTGATTTTCAATGTGTTTAAACGATTTGTTTAAGTTTTTCCTTTATCTGGTTTTATTATGTTGAAAACCCTAAGTTTCTTGGTTTAATCTTTTGGTTCTGAGTTTATCTTTACTGTTTGTTCTCTCAAACTTGTTTGCATGTTTGATTCTCATGGATCTGCTTCGATTAATCCGAGTATTTTTGTGATTTTTACCCTGTTTAATTTACTAGGGTTTCTGATTCTGCCTATTTTTGCCTATTATGTGATTACCTTGCTAACTCTCAGAGTTTTATGTTTATCAGTACTATATTCCAGTTTGAATCCCTGATTCTATATGATTTTTACTTTACCATGTCTATTAGGGTTCTAATTCTTGCCTTCTGCCTTGCTTATCATGTGTTTATTCTGTGCAATTTGTGTTGATTCCTCCTAATCAGTACTATTTCCTATTTGAACCCTTGATTCCCTGTGATTGATACCTTTCCCTAATCCCTCTGTTGCTAGGTTTAATAGGCTTATATTCATGGTGGATCATCTTCTAGCAATGAACCTTATCCTTAATCCACTTAGGTTTCCTAGTCTGTCCTTAGTTAGTCCTTAGCCTTGTCCCTTTTATGACCAGTTTCTGAATTTATTTTATATTGTTGGCAGTTTGATGGGTTTGTTCAATAGTGTTTTGGTTTGGGGTTAATATAGTATAATGACTGATAAATACTATTTCCTTGTTTTGGGATGCATATTTTGTCTAGGCAATTTCATTGGATTAACCATTTGTGTTCCTGATGATATGTACATGTTAGTGTAGCCCCATTACCCATGAGTTTTACATTGCTATATTCTCTCATTGACTCTATTGTTTTTTGATTTGTCTAATGATGCCAAAAGGAAAAAGTTAAGTATGTTCATATTCACTGATTATTAAACATGGTTTTTTCTTAAGCACTTGAACGAAGAACAGAGGAGGATTTTGTTGAGTTTGTCTGTTTGCAGGTCTTAATATTGAATTATGCCTAACCATCTATAGGGTTGCGATGAATGAAAGGTGAATCCCTTAAACTTGTGCAAATATGGACAAATTGAAGAAGAGTACTGGTTCTTGTGCTACAAGCTGATGAAAATTCGAGCAAGTGCTAACTAATTTACACATGGGTTTGTCATCATCAAAAGGGAAACTTATTGAGCTGAGTATGCATTATGTTTTGATTATTACAATAGAGCAGAGAACCAGGTTTCACGTTCTAGGTTGATGTTCTACTAAGCTAGCATGCAGATGAGAGATGCATATGACAAATGAACTAGGTTCACAGCAGACCAAGAGCGGAATGATGATCAGACGTGGAATGTCAGAATATTCGTGCAAGGTGAGTTGGAAACAAATAAAGAAACCAAATCAAAATGTGAGTTTCCTTAACTGAAATATTCTAGGTCTGGAGCATTAGTTGAAGAAGATTTTCGGCCAACTTTCCAACTACAGAAGGAGACTTTTTGTCGTATCTCAAGATTACTACTATTGAGAAAAATCACATAGAATTACTTCTGACAATAGCAACCACAACAAGAAGATACTTCTGGAGACTCAAGTTGATCAAGTGAAGAACTAGTTCCTAAAGACGAAGTTGTTCAAGTTCTTTAATTATTAGGTTGAGTACTCAAGGTGTTCTAAAGTGTAACCTATTTGCTTTTGGGAAGTGTAATCAATAGGATAGTGCCAGGGGCGGAAGGGGGTGCATCCGCCGAAAAATTGTACTATATATATAAGGTAAAATCTGATTTTTATCTCTATATATTATGTTTTGAATCCTCTTGACACAGCCCACAGCAAGTTCTTTAATTCAAAACCTTTGTAAAGTCATTGATTCAATACCCACTAGTAACAATCTTTTTCAACTTTTTTCTTTTTTAAACCCCCTTAACGAAAATTTTGTCTCCATCATTGGTTAGTGCAGAAAATTTAGTTTGGAAAGGGGTTGCTACAATTGAGTTGATCGCAGGGGTTAGGATATTTGAGTTAGTCTCCTAGTTATAGAGTAGTAACCTAAAACTGCTCTTTGAAGTTTAGTGAAGTCTTGAGGAAAACCTTACAGGGTAGGTTGTGATTTTTACTCTCTTAAGCAAGGAAGTGTTCCAAGTAAAACTCTCTGTGTTGATTAATTATTCGTAATTATTTCTGATGGTGTCTATTTGCACAATTCAAAAAATCAGGTTCTTTAAAATCACAAAAATCGGGTATGACACAATTTGACCCCTTCTTGTGACTAGGTGTATCCTAATTTTTCTTTAGCTTATCAAGGTTTATGAAGTTAGACATGAGGAAAGTCGGAAAAAAATTGAATTCTATGTGAGAAATGAAGTTCCAGAGTTTAGATTACATATAAAGAATACTACTCTAAGTGACAAAAGTCATGTTTCACACACATATACATCTTTCAGCAAGTTGTACGACTATTACTGAGACTCTTTGATCACCTATAAGCAAACAAGAAACTGACCAATTTTTTCAAGTTGGTCGACATAAGAGAAAAGAGCCCAAAGCAAGAAGAATTCATCGATAAGTACAAGAACCAGAACTGGTCAGGTTGATGTGCTTGCCTAGGTGTTTGCCTCTGAGAATAACTTCACATGAGATATGAATGTAGAACTTGGGGTTCACCAGCCGTCCCAATATATAGGCCCTTGACCTCATTACGATTGTTAAGTTGAGCGGCACGGAGACAGCTTGAATCCGGTCTTTAGCATCACTAAGAAGTGGAATCGCGCCATAGAGGGGAATTTGGTGTCCTTGAAGAACAGCCACCACTATCCGGTTACTCTTCCTTGGCTGATAAAACTTCTTCATCTGGTTAAAGCATTAAAAAGACATTAGACTGAGTAAGGAGGACGAAATTGTAGATACTCATTATTCAAACAGATACATGTAATTTAATTGTAGATACTCATTACTCGGACCTCAATGCAGATATCGAACAACACGTGAGTAACCGAAAAAAATATTACTACCCGTTCTTCAAATTAAATGCTAGGTTCATTCTAGATAGTCAATCTTCAACTTTGAAGAACATTTTCATCTATGTAATTAACAAAAGTAAGTCATCTTGTTGTAATTATAATACCAACTGGGCCGACCTGAGTAAAGGAGGCCGAATACTGGTCCAATCCTATATTTCCAGCCAGTGAATTGGCATGGACTGGACCGAATGAGTGGTTTAAAGTTTGGTCATAACTTCTACAACTTTAGACCATCGGATCTGAAATTTTCGATATATGAACTTGGGTGAGATCTATATCTCCTATGAAGTATGAGGTTAGAACTAGCAAATGTTTTTAAAAAGGAGATAATATATAAATGGTGGGCTAACCCCTTAAAAAAATTTGGGTTAGCACGGACTAGCCAGTTTTCGGACTGCTCATTCAAAAATAGCAAGTTTTGCAAAGTCATTGAAAAATAATAGTTATTATTTTACTGCAACGTGGAAAGTTCCAGCATAATATACTGGAGATCGGTGCACCTGTGTATGAACTTCTAGCATATTATGCTGGAACTCCAATACGCGGAAAGTTCCGGCATAATATACTGGAGATCGGTGCACCTGTGTATGAACTTCTAGCATATTATGCTGGAACTCCAATACGCGGAAAGTTCCGGCATAATATACTGGAGATTGGAGTACTTGTGTATGAACTTCCAGCATATTATGCTGGACCGGTATATTATATATGATCTTCCAGCATAATATGATGGCAGTCCAGTATACTTACGCTGGGACTCCAGTATATTATGCTGGAAGTCCAGTATACTAATGCTGGAGTATTTTTTAGATTTTGAACAGTGTTTTCATTCAAATTTATATATACATGATGGCTACATTTCGATTACTTTTGAAACCATGGCTATTTTTGAATGACCACTTATAAATCTGACTATTTTTTAATTTCTCCTTTATTTAGAAAATTTGCTCAAATTTAGAAGCCCCATCCCTCCCTCCCCTCTCTCTATCTCTCTCTCTCCCAAAAAAGGTTATATTAATTTAATTTGATAGCTTAAAAATATAAATAAAATATAGTTTGAGTTAGCTAATTGGGTCCTACAGACATGAATCCGGATATAGTCGGGCTCCAATGTGGGTACCGAACACCGGGTGGAAAACCAAAAAAAGTATGCAAAAAATTGCACAGCATATCCCAAACAAGACTGGTTTTGGCGGAATGACTCTGTTTTATATAGCTCTTCAATATCTAAAGCTTGAAATTCTTGTTTGGTGGTTGAAAAGTAGAAGATTAAAGATTCATTTATTATTAAAATAATTTGAATGTTAATAATTTATGCTTAAATTTTTAGTTCAAACACTAATATACTGATTTACTGTAAAAAGCTCAAAACTTCATTGTTGGACCTTAGACAGTGTTGAAGAAGATAAAATAAAGTTTTTTAATTTAATGTTATTTGATTAAATTGGTGATTGAGGTCTGATGGTATTTGGAAGCTTTATTTTAAAACTGAGATCAGTTGGAGCAGATTTTGGGTGGTTTGATCGAAACATCAAATTCGAAGAACACTTTATTAAACAACACAAAAAAGTTATGCCAATCGGGTAGACTTCAATTAACAACTTAACAGATAGGTAGAGTAAATATAGAATAAACTCTACTAATCTGATATTTGTTTTAAATCTGAGATTATGGAGCAGATTTTGAGTGATTTGATCGAAACTTCAAATTTGAAGACACTTTATTAAACAAAATAGAAAAATTATATTAATCGGGTAGACTTCAATTAACAGATAGGTAAAGCAAATAGAGCATAAACTCTACTGATCCGGTAAGAAAATTTCCAAAGAGCAAAATTATGTCAACCTAATAAATTTTAATGACCAACTTAACAAATAAGTAGAGTAAATATAATATCATTAACTACTTTACAATCTGGTAAAGGAATTTTGAAGAGCAATAACTTTATGCAAATCCGTGGGCTATTTTTTTAAATACCGCCAATTTTGACAATATTCGGCTAAAACCATCCCATTATGAGGTCAGTCCTGTCAATCTCCCAATAGTATGTTTTAACGCATCTTTTTCGCATTTAACCAGTCATTTACCGACGAGCAAATTGACATCCAAAGAATTTGAACCTTAGTTTTAAGATACAAATTGTCATTTTCCTAGTATTGAAATTTTATTAAGTAATTGTCAGCTTTTCTTTGATATCACTTGTTAATAAAATTTGAGATTCAACTTAAGGATTTTTTAAAAGTATTTCACTTGTAACCCATTTGAAACTTTTAAACTTTTTTAGGTTTGCTCTTGATTATTCTTATACTTCAATTGTAGTTATTCTTGTATTATCATTTTTAATCCGTATCAGAAACTATTTACATTCGATAGCCGAAAAAGGTAAATTCGAAGTGTTTTAATTGAAAATTCGAAATAAAAGAACGTGGCAAAAGTTGATATGTATATCACGATGTGTATCACATATATATCATATTTGTATCAAATGTTATCACATGTATATCCATGTTTGGGATGCATACGTGATACATGTGTTGCAGAATAAACTCGATTTTAACGTTCTTGATAAATTCTATCGATTCCAATTTACGTGGCAGTGTTTGACTCGATAATGGATTTGAAAAAGAAAAAAAACTTTTAAAACAAGACATAACCTATGAAGTTTAAAGTTGATTAGGGTTATAAAGCATTTCTTAATTAAGGTTATGAAGACTTTCTTAAGCATTTTCTTGATATGTATGCGGTTACAAAGCATCTCATTAAGGTTAAATTATGAAGTTTAAAGTTAATTATTTCTGAATAAAGAATTATGATATTTTTTTACGATAACTAAAAAGGAAAGTATGCCACATAAATTGGGACAGGGGGAGTAACTTTTTCCTCAAAGAAAGGCAGAATAGCCTAATAGACTCTTGTACTTGTCCCGGTTTGGTTTGTCATCCCGGTCTATATACTCTATAGTTTATCCAGTGTTAAAAACAGCGCCCGCTTCATCGCTTTAAGCGAGAAACGAAGCGGAGCGGATCGATGGGCGCTTCTACTGGTTGAAGCGACTCTGGTAGAATAAAGCGCCCGCTTCTCTGTAAAAAGCGAGAAGCGAGCGAAGCGGAGAAGCGAGAGAAGCATACGCTATTTTATTAAAATACACAACAGCCCTATTTAATTAAAAACTTGGTATTCTATTTTATTTCGGACTCTCTACTTCTTCGAAATCACCTGCGAAAAACTAGGGTTCACCTTCAGAAGTCAGAACATTGACTTTCTTCAAGGCTCAATCAAGCAGCAACTTTCGATTTTTCTTCTTCAAAGGCTCAAGCGACTTTCAACAGCCCTATTACCAGGTATGTTTCTGCATTTTTTAATTTCATTCTTCTACTTCTTCTTCTTCTTCTTCTTAAATGTCCAAAAAGCGGCGAAATGCTGGCAAATTTTTTCCAGAAAAATTCTGCCCAGTTCTGCCGAGTTTCTACCCATTTTCTGCCTATTTTTTGCCCAAAAATTTGCCCAATTTTTGCCCAATATTATATCCGTTATTCTTAGTACTTATTGTCTTTCTATGTATATGTAGTTGTTCTTTTAAATGGCGCCAAAAGAAGATAGAAAAGACCCGGCTTGGGCTTACTCTGAAAGAGCTCACGAGAACAACAAGATGGCAATTAGATGTTTTTTTTTTGTGATAAGATTTCAAATGGGGGAATCTATCGTCAAAAAGCGCATCTAATTGGTGGTGATCCGAATGTCGCAGCTTGTACTAAAGTTCTGGAGCATGTGAAGGAAGAATTGAAAGCATACCTTCGGAAAAAGAAAGAGTTAAAGACTCAAATGATTCATGAACAAGAACTTCATAATCTTGATGATGATGAAACAGATGAAGATGACGATGCTTCGTCGCTTCCACCAAGATCACAAAAGCGGGGAAGGATGCTTCCACCAATGGATCTCCCGGCAAGACCAAAGGTCCAATGGATTGTTACTTCCCGCAAAACTCTAGAGATAAGGGAGGAAAAAGTGGTGATCCTCAAATTGATGCCAAAGCGATTTTGAGGGATCGTGCAGTTACAATGTTTGCCCGGTGGATGTATGATGCAGGTTTTCCTTTTGATTGAGTTAACTATACCGACACTTTTGCTGCTTTTATTGAGGTCGTAAGCCAATGTGGTCCAGGAATGAAGCCTCCAACTTATTATGAAGTTAGAGGGTCATATCTAAAAAAAGAGGTGACAGAGGTGAACAAAATCGTGGAGGAGCACAAAATAGAATGGAACAAAAGTTTGGTTGTTCCATTATGATGGATAAGTGGACGGCGAGAAATGGAAAAATGATCATCAATATCTTGGTGAATTCTCCTAAGGGAAGCCTGTTTCTTGAGTCCGTTGATGCAAGTGACTCTTCGACTGATTCAACCAAAATGTACTCCTTGTTCAAGAATACAATAGACTCTATTGGAGCAGAAAATGTTGTTCAAGTTGTCACGGACAACGCCAGTGAAAATGTTAAAGCTGGTGATTTGTTGTCTGTTGGGTACCCGCATATCTATTGGACTCCGTGTGCAGCACATTCCATTAATTTGATCTTTGGTGACATTTTCAAGGAAAGACCCTTCAGTACTGTCTTTAATCAGGCAATTAGAGTGCATTCCTATATTGTTCAAAGGCCTTTGTTATTGAACATGATGAAGAGATTCACTAAGCAAAGAAGCTTGGTGAAACCTGCAAAGACAAGATTTGCTACTGCTTTCTTGACTTTGCATAGGATGTATGAGCAAAAAAGCAATTTGAAGAAGTTGTTTGTTTCAGATGAGTACACTAGCAGTGCCTATGGAAGGGAAGCTCGAGGGAGAGAATCTGCAGATATTATACTTTCTCCTTCATTCTGGAACAATGTGATTCATGCATTGAAGATTGGCGGTCCTTTAATTAAAGTTCTTCGTTTGGTGGATGGGGAGCAAAGGCCACCAATGAGCTACCTGTATGAAGCAATTGATAGGGCAAAGGAGGCTATTCAAGCCTCTTTTAGTGATCAAAGAAAATACAAAAGAGTCTTTGAGATCATAGATAAAAGATGGGACATCAAGCTTCATAGCCCTTTGCATGCAGCAGGACTTGTTTTGAACCCGGAACTGTTTTACGACAACGAAGCGAGGATTCTAGGAGATGAACCTTTGTGGGATTGATACTATGAATGTATTGAGAAGTTGATTCCTGAAAAATCCGTGAAAGATAAAATAACAGAANCATGTAGTTCATCCGGGTGTGAAAGGAATTGGAGCATGTTTGAGCATGTAAGAACTAAGAAGAAAGATTTAGTATATTGAGATAATTAAATTATATCTCAATTGTCCTAATCTTACTAATTACTTATTATTTGCAGATTCATACCAAAAAGAGGAACAAACTAACCTTGAAGCGTCTCAATGATCTAGTCTTCATTAAGTACAATAGAACATTGAGGCGTCGTTACAACGCTCGCAATGTAATTGATCCAATTAGTTTGGACAACATTGATGATGCTAATGAATGGCTAACTGGAGTCCCGGAAGATCATGCAGATGAAGAAGTATTTGAGGATACTTCTGATTTCACTTGGGGTGATGTTGCGGAGGCGCGTGGAATTGGGGAGAGGTTTTATGGTTTGAGGGGGAGTACCTCAACTTCAAGTTCACAGAGGAAGGGAAAAGAAACAGCTACTTTGTCCCTAGTTGATGAAGAAGAAGAAGAAGTTGAAGAAGATGACGAGCAATTTAATAATGATAGTGGAATACAAGAATTTGACAATCTTGTAGAAGAATAGGCAGCTCATTTTGTGCTTTAATTAATGTTACTCTTTAGTTTTTTAATTGAAGTATTGAACATTTGCTTACAATTACATGTTTTGTCTATGCACTACTTATTTTAAATTTTTTTTTTAATTCCGCTTCACTTAAAAAAAGCGAGCGCTTCGCTTCTCGCTTCTCATGAAATGGGGGTTGTCGTTTTTTCTCGCTTCACGCTCTTCACAACACTGAGTTTATCAAGTGAATGCTTGTACTTGTTCGAATTCTATATATTAACCCCTTTTTGAAGACGTCAATGGTCGTTGGACTCCACGTTATTATTTAATGCCACATAAGAAATAATATGTTACTAAATTAAATTAAACCCCTAAACACTATTTTCCTCATTTTACACAGACTGTTTCTCATTCATCGTCTATGTCTCTTTCATCGTCTTCTACGCTCCATCTGTCCTTCGTCTTCAAGTGTTTTTTCTGAGCTTTGGGATTTTGAATGTAATTGTGTATGAGACCGATCAACAAACAGAGAGCATGGCGTATGTTTAGTTCGGACTGACATGGCATATGACCAATCAATGAACAGACTTTTGTCATCGTTTCATGTGTTTCTTTGTGACGTATTCGGGTATTCCGTTGATTTTTGTAAAATCCCAAATTAGTCTTCTGAATTTTCAATTTTTTTGTGAAGTATGTTGGATTTCACTCTGGGCTATCGTTCCCCAGGTTATATCATAATATTATGGGTTTTTTGGGGAAGATAAGAGTAATCTTGGATATTTTCTCAGATAAAAAATTAGGGTTTTTTGTTTGTTTTTTTGTTTATGGAGTCCCGTAAAGGTGTAATTTTATCAGCGGAGATTCCAAAACAAGGATGAAAAAACTGGAAAAAATAAAGGGAAAGAAGAAAGGTGATACTGTTAATACCCAAAGAGAGCTCCAGCTAGGTTAAACAATAGAGAATCAAGAAGAAGGCACTTATAAATAAGGGGAAATGTTATCATTAGGGCTTTCTAATAGGCCTCACGCCCCTAAAAGGCATGTGAGTCACGCACTGAAGCAAAGTCACCTATATAGTTTTAGGCTACAGCCATAGGGTTTAATAGTACAAGTGTTCACATGACAAACTATAGAGTACAGGGACGGGAGACCCATCTGCCGCCTGGAGGTCGCGGTGTTATAATTGTTGAACCAGAAAAATGAGTTGGAAAGGAGTGGAACGAAAGCAGATAAGTGAAGGGTGAAGACAGGCTTATGACTAAAGCCTACCCGGAATGAAGCCCAATCGATTCGAATCAGTCAATCGAACAAACAAAGACTATAGTTCGCAACTAAGTCGTTAGCTTCTATAGCTGTTCGGAATTCCATTTTGATATGTAAAAATTTTCAATTGATCCATCATGAAAAGTAGGGGCTTCTTGAATAGGATGGCCTATGTGGATGTCCCATATCAAGAGTATACTAGACTATTCTGCTTTAAAGAAATAATGTACTAGAGTTGGTCAAATGACTCTAGGGACCCGTTTGGCCATGAGTTTTACCACAATAAATTTGGGATTTATTTGGCAAACTCTGGTCATAAATTTTGCTCATATTTTGGCAAAATCCCAAACTTCAAATCTCAAAATCACCTCAATTGCTGATTTTGGGCCAGAATCCCAAAACTTGGGAATTTTATACATGTTTTTCCAAATAAAGATGGGAAAATATTTTGAAAACGTATGTTAAAACACATTCATCTTCAAATCAAACTTAATCCAAATCAAATTTTTCAAAACAAATTTGAAAATTTATGACCAAACGCTAGTTAGATAAACAGTAAAATTCAATTTCACATAAAGTGTGTCCTACATTGTATCTTTTTCTTCTTTTTCTTCTTTTTTCGCGATCGGGAATGGTGTCCTACATTTTAATTGTTGAGATGATAATCAATGGTCCTTCAATCTAGGGCTGTGCATAATTTGGTAAATACCAAATTATCGACCGAAACCGAAATTTTAGTGTTAGGTATGGTCTTTGGTATTTTAAAATAAAATACCGAAATACTCATACCGTACCAACAAATATATTATATTACACAATACACATATTATTAGTTGTAACATAAATATAAAAATCTAAAATTTTACTTTCTTTTATTCTCTCAATTCATTAATTAACTCTAAGCAAGTAACAAGACATTTCTAATGATCAAATATATTCTTTTATGTACAGTTTTCTCTCTCTGTGTTTATATTTAATAGTTTTAGACAATACTTTTGTCAATAAATGTTTTTAGTTTTGTACCTTTGAGTACTTTAATTTAGAATATTACAATCTATAATTTTATACACTAATTAGTATTCAAACCGAATAAACTGAAGTTACCAAACCGAATAAACCGAAATCGAAAGGAGAAAAATCGAACCATACCGAATTTAATTAGATAAGATATTAATATTGCATTTTAACAAACCGAATATTAAAAATACAAAACCAAAATATCTAAATACTGTACCGACAGACGAACCCCCATGTTTCAATCCGCTCTTAAGCATGTTCACCTAATTAACAACTAAAATAGTTGGAGCCAGCAGTAGACACAAGTCACAACTAACATTTAGTGAGACAGGCGCAGATTTTAAAGCTCTTTCCCCTTTAACTTTATGCTTATATTACGGTAGTGCTAGCTCGAGTGAGTTGGAGATTTTGCAAGAAAAATGTTTGCAAAAAATTCTAGTCTTAGTAGATCAACAAAATTGTAGTGCTAGGTCCGTTTGTCTATAGATGTTTCTTTTTTCCCGAACTTTTTTCTGTTAAAATGTGTTTGTCTATAAAATTTGAAAGTTTTTGGAAATTTTTCAAAAATGAGCTTTTCAAAAACCAAAAAGTGGTTTTGACCATTTTTTTAAAAAATTCGGAAATCTTTTTTTTCTCTCAAAAACTGTAATATTTTTTTAAGTAAAATACATGTCCAAACATAATTCCAAATTCCAAGTATCATTTTCCAACTTAACTCTAAATACTATTACTATTTTTTAAAAGTTATAATGTCCAAACGCCTACTCAGCTTGATGAAAAAATTAGCACAAAAAATCAGTTGGAACTTTTTTTGAGGGGAATTATCGAAATTTTAACCATTTTTATGCAAGAATTTCTTTGTAAAAAATGTCTCCATTAAAATATTGTCTTTGGGGTTACGTAGTGACAGGCAGCTATAGAGACCAAAGTGGGCCTAACCGGTAATAAGGAGCTCGAGTCCTTATTCAATGAGTCCTACAGACTTTCTGCAGCCTTTTTCATACTACCCAAGAACACACCAACCAAGGCAATAGTAATAACACTTCTCACTGGACAAACCACTCTCTTGAGCTCCTAAAATCCCCCACAACCACCCACCACCCCCAAACCCAAAATCATGCACTAGTAGCTAGTCCAAAATCGTTTTAAGCTTGCTTTTGGCCATAAATCTTTAAATTTATTTTGAAAAATCTATTCTAAGTAAAGTTTGGCTTGCAGATGAAAACATATTTGGACATACATTTTCAAAACATATTTTTCAAATTTATTTTGGAAAAACATATGTATTATGAGTGATTTGGTCTAAAACCAGCTATTGAGGTGATTTAGAATTTGGAATTTTGACAAAATATAAGTAAAATTTATGACTAAATATGTTTGCCAAATAAAACTCAAGTTTATTTTGGCAAAATCTGATCCTAAACATTTTATAGGAGTAATTTTTATTGTGAGTTTTCCATCAAGAATTAAACAACCAATATTTCCACTCACCGGAGCCCCATGCCTAAATGCAAACTCAACTCCGCCTTTAACAGTAAGATTTGATCTGTGCTCAGAAAAGTGTTTACAGCTAGGCATAAAAAAGCTGATTCGCAGACGGTATAAGATAGGGTTACACTAACTAAAGTTAACGAAAATTAAAAGGGGATTTCAATTTTCAAATGATGTGACTTACTTGACCAGAGGCAACCTTGAGCATGTAATAGTGAAGCTCAAGTGGTGTAGCTGTGACATGCACGCCGAAAAAAGTTGCAGGGTTCCGGTAATAAATCCTGACCGTCGAATTTAGAGTCAACATGTCCGTTTGCACCCCGCTCCTATCTGTCCCTGCTTGCACGTTAAAATTTTCGAACACCATGCTCTGCACCACCATACGATTACAACCCACATCCATCTCCTCATTAATTAAAGTAAACAATACGTACTGACAAAAGCATAGTGTAATTATGACTGCTAATATCGAAATAAAGCAAAAGTCCACTGTTCACACTAACAATACTGAAGCCAGCCCATCTTGGTACTGCACACACTCCATAGCTGGAAAAAGAAAAAACGTTCCAAAACTGTACAACCTCCCTTCATTCCAATTCATTCGGCAATATTTTCTTATTAATTTGGTACGATAATAGCGCCACATAAAGTGTCGAGACCTTGTAATTGCATGACCGGAAATGAGTAAAAAAGAAATTAAGAGCATTCTGACGTACCTTCACAAAGATTTTGGGTTTGTAAGGCACACTAGCAGCCCAAAGGATGAGGGAGAAGATGGTGAAGAGCACAACAAAAGAGAAGAGAAAGCACATCACATAGAATCTGACATTTCCCTCATCACCAGACTTGCCATCATCTTCTCCTAATTCGTCATCATTGACGTCTTCATCTGCCGGGTCGTCGTCATTTGTCCTGGGTATTCTCTTCCAGGCAGTAAGCTGATTCCTAGCTGGGTTCTTCAATGAAGCAGAGAACCTGGACGTTGAGGACTCCCGGGAATGGTGAATGGGAGAGCAGTGGTAGTGATGGGCGGGCGACCCGAATGGACTCGACCCGTATGACATCTTCTCAAGATCATGCTGCGAGTGCGATGGACTCTGAACATAGTACAGCGGCCTCCTCGGTGACCGTGGTGGTGAAGATGCGTCGATGCTCGTAACTTCTGAGTCTGATTTCGCATGTATTGTAACCCCCATTTTGCAGAAAATGCAATTAATTCTTGTCTTGTGAAATAAAGGAAGATGAGTGAATGGGGTATGGCTTTAACTAAGCAGAGGTTTTTGCTACGAAAAATGGGCTAATGGAAGGGATTTAAATTCACGAGGCGGGGTAATGAAATATCCATTGGGTTTTTTGTAAGGTTTTATTTGTCGATTTTGTGGTTTCCTAGGTTTATGCTCCTACGATATGCCAACCGCGTATTGTTCACGCTTTGGACCATTTGTACTACTGTACTATAGCTTCCATGAACTCGCCAAAGCTTTCGTGTATATATGTTGCTATTTGTAAACAATTAATTTTGTAATTACAGTACTTTTTTTCGTCGAATGTTTTTGTTCTTCCTTACAGATTTATTTATAGTTTTATGTATATTTTATTTTAAAAAAGTACATTTAATATATAATTTTGAAAAAAAACACACAAGAACATCTATAACTGTCAATTTAGAGGTTTCCAAATGGATCATTTTGTACACTAGCTGCAAAATAGCTCACATTTGAGTTATGTCACTGGCCCCATCAACAAACATGAAGCTAAGCTAACAGTTAGGAATATTTTTGTAACCACCGTTAGGGTGAACATGGACCAGGTTGGTTCGGGTTTTATCAAAATCAAACCAAACTAATTATATCGATTTGAATTGGTTCGGTTTGTTGGATTTTTCGAATTGTCGAGTTTTTTGTTACTTACATATTATTTCAATCTTACTTTGTTAAATATTTGATAATTAAATATATATTTACTAAAAATATAAAAAATGACAAACATATTATCAATTAAAATATTTTTATAAAATAATTCTATTAGTAACACATAATTGTTATTTTTTAGTCGTCCGCCAAAAATTTTCATTGATATACATATTCAGGTTAACCGAATTTAGTAATTAAACATAAAAATCAATATGATACATAAATATTAATAA
>ML322024.1:0-15332 GCA_005239505.1 Nicotiana paniculata | reverse complement strand
ATAATGTAACTTGATCCTTTCGAAGAGTTGGTTATGGTTTCTTGGGTTGTAATTGATGTCCCAAAAAAATATCATGCGATCCGTTACCGGCTCCATACCAAGACGTCCGGCCTGGACCATGGCAGGAGATAATACAGGCACGACTGGCGGAATTCCAGATTAATTGCCATAAAATGCCAAAAAATGTAATTTGATCATATCGAAGCGTTGGTTATGCTTCCTTGGGTCGTATTTGATGTCCCAGACAAATTTATGCGATCCGGTATCGGCTACGTACCAAGGTATCTGGCCTGGACCATTGCAGGTGATAATACAGGCACGATTAGCGGAATTCCAATTTAGTTGCTATAAAATTCCAATAAATGTAACTTTATCATTTCCAAGCGTTGGTTATGGTTACTTGGGTCACATTTGATGTCCAGGTCAAATATCATGTGATCTGGTACCGGCTTCGTAACAAGGCATCCGGCCTGGACCATGGCAGGCGATAATACATGCACGATTGGCGGAATTCCAATTTAATAGCCATAAAATTCCAAAAAATGTAACTTGATCATTTCCAAGCATTGTGGTTCCTTGGGTCGTATTTTATGTCCGAATAAATATCATGCGATCTGGTACCGACTCCATACCAAGGCGTCCGGCCTGGACCATGGCATGCGATAATATAGGGACGATTGGCGGAATTCAAGTTTAATTGCCATAAAATGTAATTTGATCATTTCGAAGCGTTGGTTATGCTTCCTTGGGTCGTATTTGATGTCCCAGACAAATATTATGCGATCCGGTATCGGCTACGTACCAAGGCATCTGGCCTGGACCATTGCAGGTGATAATACAAGCACGATTGGCGGAATTCCAATTTAGTTGCTATAAAATTCCAATACATGTAACTTTATCATTTCCAAGCGTTGGTTATGGTTACTTGGGTCACATTTGATCTCCACTTCAAATATCATGTGATCCGGTACCGTCTTCGTACCAAGGCATCCGGCCTGGACCAAGGCAGGAGATAAATGCACGATTGGCGGAATTCCAATTTAATAGCCATAAAATTCCAAAAAATGTAACCTGATCATTTCCAAGCATTGTGGTTCCTTGGGTCGTATTTTATGTCCGAAGAAATATCATGCGATCTGGTACCGACTCCATACCAAGGCGTCCGTCCTGGACCATGGCATGCGATAATATAGGCACGATTGGCGGAATTCAAGTTTAATTGTCATAAATTGCCAAAAAAAGTAACTTGATCATTTAGAAGCGTTGGTTATGGTTCTTTGGGTCGTATTTGATGTCCCGNACAAATATCATGAGATCCAGTACCGGCTCCGTACCAAGGCGTCTGGCCTGGACCATGGCAGGAGATAATACAGGCACGACTGGCGGAATTCCAGCATAATTGCCATAAAAAGCCAAAAAATTTAATTTGATCATTTCGAAGCGTTGGTTATGGTTCCTTGGGTCATATTTGATGTCCCTGACAAATATCATGTTATCCGGTACCGGCTCCGTACCAAGGCGTCTGGCCTGGACCATGGCAGGAGATAATACAGGCACGACTGGCAGAATTCAAGTTTAATTACCATAAAATGCCAAAAAATGTAACTTGATCATTTCAAAGTGTTGGTTATGGTTACTTGGATCATATTTGATGTCCCTGACAAATATCATGTTATCCGGTACCGGCTCCGTACCAAGGGGTCCAGTCTGGACCATGGTAGGCGATAATACAGGCACGACTGGCGGAATTGCAGTTTAATTGCCATAAAATGCCAAAAAATGTAACTTGATCATTTCGAAGCGTTTCTTATGGTTCCTTGTGTCGTATTTTATGTCCCTGAGAAACATCATGCAATCCGGTACCGGTCCGTACCAAGGCGTCTGGCATGGACTATGGCAGGCGATAATACATGCACGACTGGCAGAATTCCAATTTAATAGCCATAAAATGCCAAAAAAAGTAACTCGATCATTTCCAAGCGTTGTGTTTCCTTAGGTCGTATTTGATGTCCCGGACAAATATCATGCCATCCGGTATCGGCTCCGTACAAAAGGCATCCGGCCTGGACCATTGCAGGCGATAACACATGCACGACTGGCGGAATTCCAATTTAATTGCCATAAAATGCCAAAAAATGTAACTTTATCATTTCCAAGCGTTGGTTATGGCTACTTGGGTCATATTTGATGTCCATGTCAAATATCATGCGATCCGGTACCGGCTTCGTACCAAGGCATCCGGCCTGGACCATGGTAAGCGATAATACATGCACGACTAGCAGAATTCCAGTTTATTTTCCATAATATTCCAAAAAATGTAACTTGATCATTTCGAAGTGTTGGTTATGGTTCCTTGGGTCATATTTAAGGTCCTAGACAAATATCATGCGACCGAGTACCGGCTCCGTACCAAGGCGTCCGGCCTGGACCATGGCAGGCGCTAATATAGGCACGACTGGTGGAATTCCAGTTTAATTGCCATAAAATGTCAAAAAAATGTAACTTAATCATTTCGAAGCATTGGTTATGGTTCCTTGGGTCATATTTAAGGTCCTAGACAAATATCATGCGACCGAGTACCGGCTCCGTACCAAGGCGTCCGGCCTGGACCATGGCAGGCGCTAATATAGGCACGACTGGTGGAATTCCAGTTTAATTGCCATAAAATGGCAAAAAATATAACTTGATCATTTCGAAGCGTTGGTTATGATTCATTAGGTCATATTTGATATCTCGGAGAAATATCATGTGATCCGGTACCGGCTCCATACCAAGGCGTCCGGCCTGGACCATGGCAGGCGATAATACAGGCACGACTGACGGAATTCCAGTTTAATTGCCATAAAATGACAAAAATGTAAATTGATCATTTTGAAGCATTAGTTATGGTTCCTTGTGTCGTATTTGATGTCTCGGACAAATATCATGAGATTTGGTACCGGCTCCATACCAAGGAGTCCGACCTGGACCATGGTAGGCGATAATACATGCATGACTAGCGGAATTCATGTTTTATTGCCATAAAATTCAAAAAAAAGTAACTTGATCATTTCGAAGCGTTGGTTATGGTTACTTGGGTCATATTTGATGTCCCAGACAAATATCATACGATTCGGTACCGCCTATGTACCATGGAGTCCGGCCTGGACCATGGCAGGAGATAATACAGGCACGGCCGACGAAATTCCAGTTTAATTGCCATAAAATGCCAAAAAATGTAATTTGATAATTTCGAAGCGTTGGTTATGGTTCCTTGGGTCGTATTTAATGTCCCGGACAAATAGCATGCGATACGGTATCGGCTCCGTACCAAGGCATCCAGCCTGGACCATTGCAGGCGATAATACAGGCACGACTGGCGGAATTCCAATTTAATTGACATAAAATGCCAAAACATGTAACTTGATCATTTCAAAGCATTGGTTATGGTTTCCTTGGTCGTATTTGATGTCCCAGACAAATTTCATGCAATCCGGTACCGGCTTCATACCAACGCGTCCGGCCTGGACCATGGCAGGCGTAAATACAGGCATGACTGGCGGAATTCCAGTTTAATTGCCATAAAAAGCCAAAAAATGTAATTTGATCATTTCGAAGTGTTGGTTATGGTTCCTTGACTCGTATTTGATTTCCTGGAGAAATATCATGTGATCCGGTACCGGTTCCATACCAAGGCATCCGGCCTGGACCATGGCAAGCGATAATACATGCATGACTGGCGGAATTCCAGTTTAATTGCCATAAAAAGCCAAAAAATGTAATTTGATCATTTCGAAGTGTTGGTTATGGTTCCTTGGGTCGTATTTGATGTCCCGGTACCGGGCCGCATGATATTCGTCTGGGACATTAAATGTTATCCATGGAACCATAACCAACGCATCGAAATGATCAAGTTACATTTTTTGGCATTTTATGGCAATTAAATTGGAATTCCGCCAGTCATGCCTGTATTATTGCCATCCATGGTTCAGCCCGGACGCCTTGGTATAGAGCCGGTATCGGATCGCATGATATTTTTCCGGGAAATCAAACAAAACCCAAGGAACCATAACTAACTCTTTGAAATGATCAACTTACATTTTTTTTTGCATTTTATGGTAATTAAACTGGAATTCTGCCAAGTCGTGCTTGTATTATCGCCATCCATGGTCCAGGCCGGACGCCTTGGTATGGATCCGGTACTGGATCGCATGATATTTTTCCGAGACATAAAATACAACCGAAGAAACCATAACCAACTCTTTGAAAGGATCAAGTTACATTTTTTGGCATTTTATGGCAATTAAACTAGAATTCCGCCAAGTCGTGCCTGCATTATCGCCTTCCATGGTCCAGGCCGGATGCCTTGGTACGTAGCCGGTACTGAATCGTATGATATTTGTCCGGGACATTAAATAAAACCCAAGGATTCATAACCAACGCTTCAAAATGATCAAGTTACATTTTTTGGAATTTTATGGCAATTAAACTGGAATTCCGCCAGCCGTGCCTGTATTATTGCTTGCCATAATCCAGGCCGCATGCCTTGGTACGGAGCCGGTACTGGATCACATTATATTTCTCCTGGACATCAAATACGACCCAAGGAACCATAACCAACGCTTCAAAATGATCAAATTACATTTTTGGCATTTTATGGCAATTAAACTGGAATTCCGCGAGTCGTGCCTGTATTATCGCCTGCCATGGTCTAGGCCGGACGCCTTGGTACGGAGCTTGTATCGGATCGAAGTATATTTGTCCGGGACATCAAATATGACCCAAGGAACCATGACCAACGCTACGAAATGATCAAGTTACATTTTTGGCATTTTATGGCAATTAAACTGGAATTAAACCAGTCGTGCCTATATTATCGCCATCCATGGTCCAAGTCAGAGGCATTGGTACAGATCCGGTACCGGATCGCATGATATTTGTTCGGGACATCAAATACAACCCAAAACACCATAACCAACTTTTCGAAAGGATCAAATTATATTTTTTGGCATTTTATGGCAATTAAACTGGAATTCCGCCAGTCGTGCCTGTATTATCGCCTACCATGGTCCAGACTGGACGCCTTGGTACGGAGCCGGTACTGGATAGGATGATATTTCTCAGGGACATCAAATACGACCCAAGGAACCATAACCAACACTTCAAAATGATCAAGTTACATTTTTTTGCATTTTATAGCAATTAAACTGGAATTCTGCCAGTCGTGCCTTTATTATCGCATGCCATGGTCCAGACCGGACGCCTTGGTAAGGAGCCGGTACCGGGTCACATGATATTTCTCCGGGACATCAAATAAGACCCAAGGAACCATAACCAACGCTTCGAAATGATCAAATTACTTTTTTTGGCATTTTATGACAATTAAACTGGAATTCCGCCAGTCGTGCCTGTATTATCTCCTGCCATGGTCCAGGCCGGACGCCTTGGTACGGAGCCGATACCGAATCACATGATATTTGTCCGGAACATCAATAACAACCCAAGAAACCATAACCAACTCTTCGAAAGGATCAAGTTAGATTATTTGGAATCTTTTGGCAATTAAATTGGAATTCTGTCAGTCGCGCATATATTATCGCCTGCCATGGTCCAGGCCAGGCGCCTTGGTACAGTGCCGGTACCGGATCGCATGATATTTGTCTGGGATATCAAATATGACCCAAGGAACCATAACCAACGCTTCGAAATATTCAAGTTACATTTTTTGGTAGTTTATGGCAATTAAACTAGAATTCCGCTAGTCGTGCCTGTATTATCGCCTTCCATGGTCCAGGCCGGACACCTTGGTATGGAGACGGTACCGGATCGCATGATATTTGTCCAGGATATCAAATATTACCGAAGGAACCATAACCAACATTTCGAAATGATCAAGTTACATTTTTTTGAATTTTATGGCAATTAAACTGGAATTCCGCCAGCCGTGCCTGTAATATCGCCTGCCATAGTCCAGGCCGGACGCCTTGGTACGGAGCCGGTACCGAATCTCATGATATTTGTCCGAGACATCAAATATGATACAAGGAACCATAACCAACACTTCAAAATGATCAATTTACATTTTTTGGCATTTTATGGCAATTAAATTGGAATTTCGTCACTCGTGCATATATTATTGCCTGACATGGTCCAGGCCGGACGCCTTGGTACGATGCTGGTACCGGATCGCATGATGTTTTTCCGGGATATCAAATATGACCCAAGGAACCATAACCAACAGTTCGATATGATCAAGTTACATTTTTTGGCATTTTATGGCAATTAAACTGGAATTCCGCCAGTCGTGCCTATGTTATCACCTGCAATGGTCCAGGCAGGACGCCTTGGTACGGAGCCGGTACTGGGTCGCATGATATCTTTACGGGACATTAAATATCACCCAAGGAACCATAACTAATGCTTCTAAATGACCAAGTTACATTTTTTGGCATTTTATGGCTATTAAACTGGAATTCCGCGAGTCGTGCCTGTATTATCGCCATCCATGGTCCAGGCCGGACGCCTTGGTATGGAGCCGATACCAGATCGCATGATATTTTTCCGGGAGATCAAATACAACCCAAAGAACAATAACCAACTCTTTGAAATGGTCAAGTTATATTTTTTGACATTTTATGGCAATTAATTTGGAATTCCGTCAGTCGTGCCTGTATTATCGCCTGCCATGGTCTAGTGCAGACGTCGTGGTACGTAACCAGTACCGAATCACATGATATTTTTCCGAAACATCAAATATGACCTAAGGAACCATAACCAACGCTTCGAAATGATCAAGTTACTTTTTGGAATTTTATGGCAATTAAACTTGAATTCCGCCAGTCATGCATGTATTACCGCCTGCCATGGTCCAGGTCAGACTCCTCAGTACGGAGCCAGTACCAAATCTCATTGTATTTGTCCGAGACATCAAATGCAACACAAGGAACCATAACCAATGCTTCAAAATGATCAAGTTACATTTTCTGGCATTTTATGGAAATTAAATTGGAATTCCGCCAGTCATGCATGTATTATAACCTGCCATGGTCCAGATTGGACGCCTTGGTACGGAGCCGGTACCGAATAGCATGAAATTTCTCTAGGACGTCAAATACGACCCAAGGAACCATAACTAATGCTTCGAAATGATCAAATTACATTTTTTGGCATTTTATGGCAATTAAACTGGAATTCCGTGAGTCGTGCTCGTATTATCGTTTGCCATGGTCCAGGTCGGACGCCGTGGTACATAGCTGGTACCGAATCACATGATATTTGTCCGAGACATCAAATACGACACAAGGAACCATAACCAATGCTTCAAAATGATCAATTTACATTTTTTGTCATTTTATGGAAATTAAACTGGAATTCCACCACTCGTGCCTGTATTATGGCCTGCCATGGTCCAGGCCGGATGCCTTGGTATGGAGCCGGTACTGTATTGCATGATATTTCTCCGGGACATCAAATATGACCCAAGGAACTATAACCAACTCTTCGAAAGGACCAAGTTACATTTTTTGGCATTTTATAGCAATTAAACTGGAATTCCGCTAGTCGTGCCTATATTATCGCCTGCCATGGTCCAGGTCGGACGCCTTGGTATGGAGGCCGTACCGGATTGCATGATATTTTGTTTGGGACATCAAATACAACACAAGGAAAAATAACCAACGCTTCAAAATGATCAAGTTTCATTTTTTGGCATTTTATGGTAATTAAACTAGAATTCCGCCAGCCGTGCCTCTATTATCACCTTCCATGGTCCAGGCCGGATGCCTTGGTACGGTGCCGGTACCGGATCGGATGATATTTTCCCGAGATATCAAATATGACCCTAGGAACCATATCCAACGCTTCGAAATGATCAAGTTACATTTTTTGGCATTTTATGGCAATTAAATTGGAATTCCGACAGTCCTGCCAGTATTATCGCCAGCCATGGCCCAGGCCGGACGCCTTGGTACGAAGCTGGTACCGGGTTGTATGATATTTCTCCGGGGCATGAAATATGACCCAAGGAACTATAACCAACGCTTCGAAATAATCAAGTTACAATTTTTTGCATTTTATGGCAATTAAACTGGAATTCCGCCAGTCGTGCATGTATTATCGCCTGCCATAGTCCAGGCCGGACGCCTTGGTACCAAGCAAGTACTGGATCACATGATATTTGACCGGGACATCAAATATGACCCAAGAAACCATAACCAATGCTTCGAAATGATCAAGTTACATTTTTGGCATTTTATGGCAATTAAACTGGAATTCTGCCAATCGTGCCTTTATTATAGCCTGCCATGGTCTAGGCCGGACGCCTTGGTACGGAGCCGGTACCGGATAGCATGGTATTTGTCCGGGACATCAAATACGACCCAATTAACCATAACCAACGCTTCGAAATGATCAAGTTACAATTTTTTGGCATTTTATGGCAACTAAACTAGAATTTCATCAGTCGTGCCTGTATTATCGCCTGCCATGGTCCAGGCAGGACGCCTTGGTACGGAGTCGGTACCGGGTCGCATGATTTTTGACCAGAACATCAAATACGACCCAAGGAACCATAACCAACGCTTAGAAATGATCAAGTTACATTTTTTGACATTTTATGGCAATTAAACTGGAATTCCGCCAGTCGTGCTTGTATTATAGCCTGCCATGGTCTATGCCGGACGCCTTGGTATGGAGCCGATACCGGATTGCATGATATTTTTCCGGGACAACAAATGCAACCCAAGGAACCATAACCAACTTTTCGAAATGGTTAAGTTACATTTTTTGGCATTTTATGGCAATTAAATTAGAATTTCGTCAGTCGTGCCTGTATTATCGCCAGCCATGATCCAGGCCGGACACCGTGCTTCGTAGCCGGTACCGAATCGCATGATATTTGTCTGGGACATCAAATATGACCCAAGGAACCATAACCAACGCTTCGAAATGATCAAGTTACTTTTGTTGGCATTTTATGGCAATTAAACTTGAATTTCGCCAGTCATGCATATATTATCACCTGCCATGGTCCAGGTGGGACTCCTCGGTACAGAGCCGGTACCAAATCTCATGATATTTGTCCGAGACATCTAATACGACACCAGGAACCATAACCAATGCTTTGAAATGATCAATTTTCATTTTTTGTCATTTTAATGCAATTAAACTGGAATTCTGCGAGTCGTGTATGTATTATCGCCTGCCATGTTCCAGGCCAGACGCCTTGGTACGGAGCCTGTATCGGATCTCATGATATTTGTCCGAGACATCAAATATGACCCAAGGAACCATGACCAACTCTACGAAATGATCAAGTTACATTTTTGGCATTTTATGGCAATTAAACTGGAATTCAGCCAGTCGTGCCAATATTATCGCCATCAGTGGTCCACGTCAGACGCCTTGGTACGGATCCGGTACCGTATCGCATGATATTTGTTCGGGACATCAAATACAACCCAAAAAACCATAACCAACTTTTCGAAAGGATTAAGTTATATTTTTTGGCATTTTATGGCAATTAAACTGTTATTCCGCCAGTCGTGCCTGTATTATCGCCTACCATGGTCCAGACTGGACGCCTTGGTACGGAGCCGGTACCGGATAGCATGATATTTCTCAGGGACATAAAATACGACCCAAGGAACCATAACCAACACTTTGAAATGATCATGTTACATTTTTTGGCATTTTATAGTAGTTAAACTGCAATTCTGCCAGTCGTGCATGTATTATCGCCTGCCATGGTCCAGACCGGACACCTTGGTAAGGAGCCGGTACCGGGTCACCTGATATTTCTCCGGGACATCAAATACGACCCAATGAACCATAACCAACGCTTCAAAATGATCAAATTACATTTTTTGGCATTTTATGGCAATTAAATTGGAATTCCGCCAGTCGTGCCTGTATTATCGCCTGCCATGGTCCAGGCCGGACGCCTTGGTGTGGAGACGGTACCGGATCTCATGATATTTTTCCGGGACATCAAATACAACCCAGGTAACCATAACCATCTCTTCGAAATGGTCAAGTTACATTTTTTGACATTTTATGGCAATTAATTTGGAATTTCGTCAGTCGTGTCTTTATTATCAACTGTCATGGTCCAGGCCGGGCGCCGTGGTGCGTAGCCGGTACCGAATCACATGATATTTATCCGAGACATCAAATATGACCCAAGGAACCATAAACAACGCTTCAAAATGATCAAGTTACTATTTTTTGGAATTTTATGGCAATTAAACTTGAATTCCGCGAGTCATGCATGTATTATCGCCTGCCATGAACCAGGTCGGACTCCTCGGTACGGAGCTGGTACCAAATCTCATGATATTTCTCCGAGACATCAAATACGACACAAGGAACCATAACCAATGCTTCGAAATGATCACTTTACAATTTTTGTCATTTTATGGCAATTAAACTGGAATTCAACCAGTCGTGCCTGTATTATCGCCTGCCATGGTCTAGACCGGACGCCTTGGTACGGAGTCGTTACCGGATCACATGATAATTTTCTGGGACATCAAGTACGACCCAAGGAACCATAACCAATGCTTCGAAATGATCAAGTTACATTGTTTGGCATTTTATGGCAATTAAACTGGAATTCTGCCAGTCGTGCATGTATTATCGCCTGCCGTGGTCCAGTCCGGACGCTTTGGTACCGAGCCGGTACCGGATCGCATAATATTTCTCCGGGATATCAAATACAACACAAGGAACAATAACCAACGCTTCGAAATGATCAAGTTATATTTTCTGGCATTTTATGGTAATTAAACTGGAATTCCGCCAGTAGTGCCTTTATTATCGCCTGCCATGGTCTAGACCGGACGCCTTGGTACGGAGCCGTTACCGGATCACATGATATTTTTCTGGGACATCAAATACGACCCAAGGAACCATAACCAATGCTTCGAAATGATCAAGTTACATTGTTTGGCATTGTATGGAAATTAAACTGGAATTCTGCCAGTCGTGCATGTATTATCGCCTGCCATGGTCCAGCCCGCACGCTTTGGTACGGAGCGAGTACTGGATCGCATGATATTTTTCCGGGACATCAAATACGACCCAAAGAATCATAACCAACACTTCTAAATGATCAAGTTACATTTTTTGGCAATTTATAGCAATTAAACTTGAATTTCGCCAATCGTGTCTGCATTATCGCATGCCATGGTCCAGGCCGGACGCCTTGGTACGGAACCGGTACCGTATCGCATGATATTTCTCTGGGACATCAAATATGACCCAAGGAACCATAACCAACTCTTGGAAAGGATCAAGTTACATTTTTTGGCATTTTATAGCAATTAAACTGGAATTCCGCTAGTCGTTCCTATATTACCGCCTGCCATGGCCCAGGTCGGACGCCTTGGTATGGAGCCGATATGAGATTGCATGATATCTGTTCGGGACATCAAATACGACCCAAGGAACCATAACCAACGCTCGGAAATGATCAAGTTACATTTCTTGGCATTTTATAGCAATTAAATTGGAATTCTGCCAATCGTGCCTGCATTATCGCCTACCATGGTCCAAGCCGGATGCCTTGGTACGAAGCCGGTACCGTATCGCATGATATTTCTCCGGGACATCAAATATGACCCAAGGAACCATAACCAACTCTTCGAAAGGATCAAGTTACATTTTTTGGCATTTTATAGCAATTAATTTGGAATTCCGCTAGTCGTGCCTATATTATCGCCTGCCATGGTCCAGGTCGGACGCCTTGGTATGGAGCCGGTACCGAATTACATGATATTTTGTTCGGGATATCAAATACGACCCAAGGAACCATAACCAACGCTTGGAAATGATCAAGTTTCATTTCTTTGAATTTTATGGCAATTAAATTGGAATTCCGCCAGTCGTACCTGTATTATCCCCTACCATGGTCCAGGCCGGATGCCTTGGTACGAAGCCGATACCGTATCGCATAATATTCCTCCGGGACATCAAATATGACCCAAGGAACCATAACCAACTCTTCTAAAGGATCAAGTTACATTTTTTGGCATTTTATAGCAATTAAACTGGAATTCCGCTAGTCGTGCATGTATTATGGCCTGCCATGGTCCAGGTCGGACGCCTTGGTATGGGGCCGGCACCGAATTGCATGATATTTTGTTTGGGACATCAAATACGACCGAAGGAACCATAACCAACGCTTGGAAATGATCAAGTTACATTTCTTTGAATTTTATGGCAATTAAATTGGAATTCCGCCAGTCGTGCCTGTATTATCGCCTACCATGGTCCAGGTCGGATGCCTTGGTACATAGCCGATACCGGATCGCATGATATTTGTCCGGGACATCAAATACAATACAAGGAAAAATAACCAATGCTTCGAAATGATCAAGTTACATTTCTTGGCATTTTATGGCGCAATTAAATTGGAATTCTGCCAGTCGTGCCTGTATTATCGCCTGCCATGGTCTAGGCCGGATGCCATGGTACGGAGCCGGTACCGTATCGCATGATATTTCTTCGGGACATCAAATATGACCCAAGGAACCATAACCAACTCTTCAAAAGGATCAAGTTACATTTTTTGGCATTTTATAGCAATTAAACTGGAATTCCGCTAGTCGTGCCTACATTATTGCCTGCCATGGTCCAGGTCGGACGCCTTGGTATGGAGCCGGTACCGAATTGCATGATATTTTGTTCAGGACATCAAATACGAACCAAGGAACCATAACCAACGCTTGGAAATGATCAAGTTTCGTTTCTTTGAATTTTATGGCAATTAAATTGGAAATCCGCCAGTCGTGCCTGTATTATCGCCTACCATGGTCCAGGCCGGATGCCTTGGTACGAAGCCGGTACCGTATCGCATGATATTCCTCCGGGACATCAAATATGACCCAAGGAACCATAACCAACTCTTCTAAAGGATCAAGTTATATTTTTTGGCATTTTATAGCAATTAAGCTGGAATTCCGCTAGTCGTGCCTATATTATCGCCTGCCATGGTCCAGGTCGGACGCCTTGGTATGGAGCCGGTACCGAATTGCATGATATTTTGTTCGGGACATCAAATACGACCCAGGGAACCATAACCAACGCTTGGAAATGATCAAGTTACATTTCTTGGCATTTTATGGCAATTAAATTGGAATTCCGCCAGTCGTGCCTGTATTATCGCCTACCATGGTCTAGGCTGGATACCTTGGTACGGAGCCGGTACCGTATCGCATGATATTTCTCCGGGACATCAAATCCAACACATGGAACAATAACCAATGCTTCGAAATGATCAAGTTATATTTTCTGGCATTTTATGGTAATTAAACTGGAATTCCACCAGTAGTGCCTTTATTAGCAACTGCCATGGTCCAGGCCGGATGCCTTGCTACGGAGCCGGTACCGGATCGCATGATATTTGTCCGGGATATCAAATATGACCCAAGGAACCATAAACAACGCTTCGAAATGATCAAGTTACATTTTTGGGCATTTTATGGAAATTAAATTGGAATTCCGACAGTCGTGCCAGTATTATCGCCTTCCATGGACCAGGCCGGACGCCTTGGTACGAAGCCAGTACCGGGTCGCATGATATTTGTCCGGGATATGAAATTTGACCCAAGGAACCATAACCAACGCTTCAAAATAATCAAGTTCTAATTTTTGGCATTTTATGGCAATTAAACTGGAATTCCGCCAGTCGTGCATGTATTATCACCTGCCATGGTCCAGGCCGGACGCCTTGGCACCAAGCCAGTACCGGATCACATGATATTTGACCGTGAAATCAAATATGAACCAAGAAACGATAACCAACGCTTCGAAATGATCAACTTACATTTTTTTGGCATTTTATGGCAATTAAACTGGAATTCCGCCAGTCGTGCCTTTATTATAGCCTGCCATGGTCTAGGCCGGACATCTTGGTACGGAGCCGGTACCGGATAGCAAGGTATTTTTCCGGGACATCAAATACGACCCAAGTAACCATAAGAAACGCTTCGAAATGATCAAGTTACATTTTTTTGGCATTTTATGGCAATTAAACTAGAACTTCATCAGTCGTGCCTGTATTATCGCCTGCCATGGTCCAGGCCGAACTCCTTGGTACGGAGCCAGTACCGGGTTGCATGATATTAGACCGGGACATCAAATATGACCCAAGAAACCATAACCAACGCTTCGAAATGATCAAGTTACATTTTTCGGCATTTTATGGAAATTAAACTGGAATTTCGCATGTCGTGCCTGTATTATAGCCTGCCATGGTTTAGGCTGGACGCCTTGGTACGGAGCCGGTACCGGATAACATGGTATTTGTCCGGGACATCAAATACGACCCAAGTAACCATAACCAACGCTTCGAAATGATCAAGTTACATTTTTTTGGCATTTTATGGCAATTAAACTAGAATTTCATCAGTCGTGCCTTTATTATCGCCTGCCATGGTCCAAGCCGGACGCGTTGGTACGGAGCCGGTACCGGGTCGCATGATTTTTTACCAGGACATCAAATACGACCCAAGGAACCATAACCAACGCTTAGAAATGATCAAGTTACATTTTTTGGCATTTTATGGCAATTAATTTGGAATTATGCCATTCGTGCTTGTATTATAGCCTACCATGGTCTATGCCGGACGCCTTGGTATGGAGTCGATACCGGATCGCATGATATTTTTCCGGGACAACAAATACAACCCAAGGAACCATAACCAACTCTTCGAAATGGTTAAGTTACATTTTTTGGCATTTTATGGCAATTAAACTAGAATTTTGTCAGTAGTGCCAGTATTATCGCCTGCCATGATCCAGGCCGGACGCCGTGGTTCGTAGCCGGTACCGAGTCGCATGATATTTATCCGGGACATCAAATATGACCCAAGGAACTATAACCAACGCTTCAAAATGATCAAGTTACTTTTTTTGGCATTTTATGGCAATTAAACTTGAATTTCGCTAGTCATGCATATATTATCACCTGCCATGGTCCAGGTCGGACTCCTCGGTACAGAGGNCAATTAAACTTGAATTTCGCCAGTCATGCATGTATTATCACCTGCCATGGTCCAGGTCGGACTCCTCGGTGCAGAGCCGGTACCAAATCTCATGATATTTGTCCGAGATATCAAATACGACACCAGGAACCATAACCAACGCTTTGAAATTATCAATTTACATTTTTTGTCATTTTAATGCAATTAAACTGGAATTCAGCCAGTCGTGCCTGTATTATCGCCTGCCATGGTCCAGGAAGGATGCCTTGGTAAGGAGCCGGTACCCGATCACATGATATTTTGCCAGGACATCAAATACGACCCAAGGAACCATAACCAAAGCTTCGAAATGATCAAGTTACATTATTT
>MDKI01144315.1:0-42144 GCA_005239505.1 Nicotiana paniculata | reverse complement strand
AGATTAATATTTACATCGAAAATAATATAGAATTTGGGTGTGGTCAAAAAATAGTTGTTCACAATTAGTACTACTACGAATAAATGACATGACTTAAAGTTTGAAACTTGGGATGGATCATAAGGCTAATTGGTCCCACCGATTAGGAATGCTCATTAGGAAACTTCCTTTCCACATGACTCGGTTTAGAGACGGAAGTAGGATTTGAATTTTATGGGTTTTGAGATTATAATTCTTTTATTTTAGATTCTAAATTAATAATTTGTATATATTTATTGAATTTTTAATACAAATACAAAGTTTAAACAAAAGTCATTGGGTTCGACCGAACTCATAACCGATATTGTGGCTCCGCCCCTGCTCCAGTAACCTATTGACGAAGACCTCTCAATAGATGGTCTGTTTCATCAACTGCAGTCTGCATCTGGGTTTGAATGTAATTATGTCATCTGATTAATTAATATCTGCCCGGTTTAACCACTGCAAGACTTGAGGGGGAACATTCTTAGCCCACCATATACATAATTGCATATAGATAAGGAAGATTGATTAGTATTCCTAGTTAATAATTCATCAAACAGTACGTACGGATATTCAATGTATTTGCACATTTGACAAGCATTCAAAATCTCAATCTTATTGAGTGTTTCTTCTTTTGTGAACAATACTGTGAAACGTGAACTTCGTACTACTTGTGTACTCTATAATTCCACATTTTCATGAGGCTTCTTAATTAGAAACAAGAGTTAACTAGCTGTGTCTCTTCGACGCAAGATAACACGCTGCAAATCAGAATTAAATCCTGTGCTCACAGCAACCCGTCCCTTCGAGTAAAACCAGTAAATTTTGTTCAAATTTTGTACACGTCTTTAGAAATCTATTGAACATGTACAGATTATTAATTTAATATCATAACTTAAAAGGATTATAATCATAAATCTATAAGGTTCAAATTTTGATTGCGCTTGTAACTCCAACCAAAATAACATTTACGTACACACCGACTAGGCTAATAATGAAAGGTTTTTAGCACTTCAAGAGCAACTTTGAAAGAAAAATATCTGAATAAAGAAGGGAGAGTTAGAATTGTACAAATAAAAGGAAAATAATTACAGTAATTTTTTATTTTACTACTACGAGTCTACGACGTACTACTACAACGCAATTCAGAGTTTGAGAGACAAATTCAGCTTCTTCAAGTCTTCATATGGTTACCAAAACTTAACTAGCAACACCGTCACCGAAACTTAGTATTATGAAGCCAAACTAGAAGGACGTTTCTGAAATTATTGTTAGTGCAGTCAAACTTCACTATAATATTTCTGAAATTTTTTGAATGTTATACCGAAGTGCTGTTATAGAAAATTTATATTATAAAATAAGATGACAATTAATTTCGAAAAAACTTAATTTTTATGGAGAAATATTGTTATATAGGCATGTTATAGAGAAGTGTGATTGTATTATCTTTGGAAAATAAATGGAGAGAATATTTGGGCTTCTTTGGTGTTGGCCCAATAGTATAGGTGGAACAACAGCTTAACCTTATGGACTCCTATTTCAAAGTAAAAATAGCACGGGCTAGCCAGTTTTCGAACCGGTAATTAAAAAATAGTCAGTTTTTGCAAATTCATTGAAAATAGCCATTAATTTACTGCAACACAAAAAGTTCCAACATAATATACTGGAGATTGGTGCATCTGTGTATGAACTTCCAGCATATTATGCTGGAACTCCAGCACACGAAAAATAATATATTGGATATTGGAGTACCTGTGTATGAAATTTCACATGTAAAAGATTCGAACTCGAGTATATTATACTGAGATATTTTTCGGATTTTGAACAGTATTTTCATTCAGATTTATCTTTACATAAAAAGAATTTTCGATTACTTTTGAAGCTATGATTATTTTCCAATTATCACTTCTAAATCTGGCTATTTTTCAATGAAATTTTTACATTCCTATACCATATAGGAAGCTATATTACCCTATATGCTTAACTTTTAATATAATTACCTTTTATATACCTAATTACCATTTATGTACATTTTAGGAGATTTAATGGTATTAATTAGTCTCCTAATTTAACTCTACCGTATATTCCCACTTCGCCCACGTTTCTCTCTCCAAATCCCACCCCTCACCCACGTATCAAACCACACCCCACGATTTCCTCTTCAATCATCCTCTATTTCCTCTTCTAAAACCAGCGAAAATCTGTAAACCCTCCATTAACGCTTATTTGCAAGTTCTTTCTTCTAAAATCAGTCAAAATTTGTACTATTCTTCAAAGTTCATGCACTCATTAACTACCAGCTTCAAAGATTTTTAATAAAGAAGAACATAGCTTCAAAGAACAGCCCTAAGAAAGTTAAAGAAGCAGATGTTCCTTCTTTCGATTTGGGTGTTTTATCACCACATTCACCCAAAAAGCATGAAAAGTAAGCTCATGCAAATGAAGAGAAGAAGCATAGGCTTTCCCCTCGTCAAGCTAGGGCAGAAGCTAGAACTAAACAAAAATACGATTTTGATGCTGGTGAATCTTTGAGGCAAATCAAATCAGCGAAAAGGAAGGCAGAGAGATAGATTTTGATGATGATTTTGTAGAAGATGAACCTGTCATTAAACCTGCAAAGAAAGTTAAAGTGTTTCCTTCTGTAAAAGCTCCAAAAAATAAGAAAGTTATGAAATCTCCTAAAAATGTTCAACAACATTCATTGGTGAAGGTAAGAATTTAATAATTTCAACAGTAGTTTTTTGTTTTTGTTTTAATTCACAAAAGGCTTCATAATCTGTGTTTTTTGTGGTTTGTAGATTATTTGTATACATTGTGAAGATTATTTGTGGTTTTCTGAACAATTTAAACATGTATATATATTGTAAAAAAATTGTAGTTATTTTGTTTTTGTTTTTAACTAGATTATGTAGTTGTAGATATATTGTATTACAAATGTAAATATTTTATTTTTTAGATTGGGGCACTGTATTAATAAGAGATTATTTATTTTTTGTGCAGAATGGACATTTTTTTGCACCTCATAATATTGATTATGGGGTCCTTAGGTTTCAGACATTATCCGACCCCAGTGTTCCTAGCCAAATTAAAAAGTTATTGTCTCCAAATGGTTTAAAGCTTTTCAAGAAGACATTTTTTGGTTATTTGCTTTCAATTCCCAGAATATGTATCCAAAACCAGGCTATTCATCTTCTAATGAAGTATGAACTGAATGCATCTGGGGCTTCCTATTTTTCAACTGAGTTAAAGGGTCAGAAGTTGAATTTTGGCTTGAGAGAGTTTGCCTTAATAACTGGTCTTAGATGTTTTACCGAGGTGACAGGCTTTGGTTACACCCCGGATTATGACAGTAAGATAATGAGGAATTATTTTTCAAACAAGGAAAAAGTTGAGAAGTCATATCTAAACCAGATTGTAACCAACAAAAGCTGGGTAAATGATGAGGATGCAGTCAAGTTATGTATTCTATATCTCATAGAATTCTTCATCTGTCCTTCAGACAAAGACAATGTGGGGTTGGTAGACCATTTTAGGTTTTATTTGGTGGACTCCGGACAGTATGTGACATACGCATGGGGTATTGAGTCTTACAAACGGTTCATTGAATCAGTTAGCCACAGGCTTAATCCTTTTGTTCATTCTTATCTCATTTGAGGATTCCCACTAGCTATAAAAGTACGGTTGTATGAGTGTTGCTCTACCGTCAACACTGATATAGCTATAAGGGTTGCTAATTCAATCCCTCGCATACTTAACTGGTCAGCTAGTAAGGACAAGATATGGTTAGCTGCAATTGAAGATTGAATGATCAAACCTGAATGGATCAAGGTAAATGGTTTTTATTTATGAATATACAATTTAATACAAATTATCCACAATTTGTATACATATTCTGCCTTAGTCAAGCTAATTTGTTTTTTTTCCATTCAGCTCACCAACATAACTGAAGCACCTGAAGAGCTTTCTATGATGTCTTTTACTGATAAAGTTGAGTACATACTTGAAGAAGTTGAACACATTTCCGAGGATCCGAAAGTTGTTTCTCCTCCATTGGAACCCAAAGAGTCAATTGGAAAAGAGGACAAGAAGTCTATTCTGAAATAAATTAAAAAATTAAAAAAAAGATCTTGAGAAGGTAATATGTATACATAATATTGCATATGTTCTTTAATGTGTGTTAAGCCAAATTTTGAAGCTAACTCTCTATATTTTTAATATGTAGGTTGATTTAGATCTTTCATCTTTCAAGAAAGATGTCTTTGAAAAACTAGGTAGCCTTCGAGTGCTACTAAATGAGTCAATCAATGCTGTTTTGAAGGTGATAAACAGTTGAAACGATAACATTGATGCCAAGATAATATATGAAATTTATTCATTTAACAAAACTATTTCAGTCACCTCTAAGTTATATTGTTATTCATAAAGTAGATATCATAACTAATATAAAACTTCCAGTTTGCAGGGAGTTCTACAAAAATTGCTCACCAACCAAAAGAAAAGAACAATCAACAATTTTAGTACACTAGTGGAGAACCAGTGCATGCCAGCAACAATAAAACAGGTATATACAAAATACCTACATTTTATCTAACTTATATACAACATATTTACAAAACATCTTCAAAACATCTACAATATATATATATAATTACATACAGTCTATTTACACAGATCTACAGATTTATGTACATCTCTATAATATACCTACATATCTCCTAAAACTGTCAAGCCACTACTATGCATTATAATTCTAATTGTTTAATGAAAAAACAGGGCATGTAAATGGCATGGAAAGTAATGAGAATCTTCCATCACATGTTGTTTATATTCCCATTTTGAAGGTGCAGTTGATGAAGAAAATGCAGGTATGAAAGTGTATTCAGAAATTTTTGTGTTTGTTTCAATTTTTTTACTATTCGATTAAGCTAGATATAATAAATGTAACAATGAGGGAAGATATACATGCACAATCTCCAATTCACGGATTCACAGTAACTATTCAAGGAGAACAGAAGAATGAGAAAGATGTTAATGTAGGTGAAGAAGCCGAGTATGTAAATGTAGGTGAACAACCAAAAGAAAAGAATAATCAACAATTTTAGTGCACTAGTGGAGAACCAGTGTATGCCAGTAGCAGCAAAATAGGTATATACAAAATACCTACATTTTATCTACAAATTATCTACAACTTATATACAACATATCTACAAACGACTCTTCAAAACATCTACAATATATTTACAATATTTATACAATTACATACATTATATTTACACAAATTGGATGTTAATGTAGGTGAAGAAGCCGAGTATGTAAATGTAGGTGATTCGGACGACTCCATAGGTGAAAAGAGGGAGGTTACACTTGATGATTTTGATCTACCAGATAACTTCTCCCAATTGGTTAAGTTCGGCGAGCCTAAACAAGATGAAACAACACATGTGCATCAAGGTAGAACAAGACATCCTGGAAAGCATGCCCGATCGCCATTTCTCCCTTTATACAGTTCTGGTGGCAGCACTTCGGTTGGACCTCAAATTTTTCACCTGAAGCACCCATTTACTAGTGTTATTGGTCAAGATGTTGATCCTGAGTTGCTGGACGAATTCAACAAGTGGTTATACCTTTGTACCGACACAAATTCAAAGAGGTTAGTTTACACAATTTGAAACTTTGATTCTAGTATTCATCTTTTAGATATCCACTTCATTCAATACATTAATTGCTCCTTCTATTTGTTTAAATAGGAGGAAGGCTTTGTATTCCATAAAAAAACCAAATTAAGCCATGGTTTAATATCGGAGTGGAAAAGGTTGATAAGAAGGAGTGGTTCTATACTTTGGAACACCCTGGACAAGTCCTCAACGACTCGGTAAACTCATACTCAAAATATGTAGTTATTTTGTTGAACATTTTTTTTTGTATACATAACACTATGATAGTTCCATCTCTAGTATATGTAGTTATAGTGTAGATATTTTGGAGATATTATGTATTAATGCTTAATAACAAACAGAATTGTATGTATATTGTAGATGTTTTGTAGATAATTTGTATTAATGCCTAATAACAAACAGAATTGTACTTATTTTGTAGATAATTTGTAATAATGATTAAAAACATGTGGATATTATGTAGATAATTTATAGTACCGCTTTAAAACAAATGTAATTGTAGTTATTTTGTAGATTTTTTGTAGATAATTTTAATAATGAATAAAATAAATGCAATCGGTTTTTGTTGCAACAAATTGATGTTATAATGTACTACTTGAGGAAAGGAGGAAGGTATGGCCCCCACAACAAGATAAGCTTTACTACCACTGATTGCATGTTCAAGACTAGAGTTGAACACATTTATAATAAGTTCATCAATTCTCCTCAAGAAAAGAAGTTTGTTGTTGTCAAACCCCAGGACGTCGTAGAAGAATACATATTGGGGTACAGATTACTCGCAAATGTTGCATGAGATCAAGTTGATTATGTGATCATGCCCGTCAATATTGTAGAAAAATTCCGCTGGTTGTTGGTTGTTTTTGACATTGTCGATAGGGTTCTTTATGTGTATGATTCTATGGTCTCTTCACATAATCGCCCTATTGTTGAATCTGTTGTCACCGAGTTTTCTGTTATGATCCCCAATTTACTTGTCATGCACCGGTTTTTATGGCAAGCGTTCAGACATCAACTTCAAGAATACAAGGGCATACATTGAAAAAACTGTTACCGACCCTATTGACATTCACTGGATCGTCGGAGAGATACCACAACAAAAAGAAGGATCACTGTATGAAAAATCTTCTTTATTTCTATTTATTTAACATTTTTTTGTTCATTGTTTGCTAAATTGACATTTTTTCTTTTTGCAGTGATTGTAGTGTATATGTTGCTGCCTTTGCAGAGTATGCCAGCATTGGAGACCTTGCAGTTCCTACGGATGACCTTTCTGATATTGATCAACATCATAGACGCTATGGAGCGCTACTGTGGGACTACGCTAGGAAGGAACAAGAGAATGGTGCAATTTGTGAGAGTGAGGTGACTGTCAGATTAGCAAGGAAAAAAGGTGCACCAGCTGTGAACGAGAAAACACAAGTCCGGAGGAAGAAGAATTAGTTGTAATTTTTTGTATGTAACATGTAGTTAAATTGTTTAGTTGCAGCTAGTTTTGTAGAAAGATAGTAGATAAGTTTATGAACAAGATTGCTGAAGTTTAATTGTAGCAGATTTGTGCTACAATTATTTTACCGTTTGTTTTTTTATTTTATCCAGTATACTAGTTCGAACAATGGGGAAACATTTTATTATTTTTATATTCACTTGTTTAAAGTTGTTACTACTTGATCTAATTATTGCTAGCATATAACTCCCTTTCAGCCTAATTATTATGTAGTTACTCTGTCAACTCCATATTATGTAGTTAATTTGTAGTTTTTTTGTAGAAAATTTTTAAAGATCATTAACAACTATCGATGGGTGCTAAAGATAATAAAACAATTGTATATTATATATATAGAAATCATTCATAAACCAATCAAGCTATGAAATTATGAACTCAATACAGAATACTAATTAAATAAATTAATTTCAAACTAACTACATTAAGAGTTGAAAACACCTCAACTATTACACATCAAATATAATTCTCCTGAACTCATCAACAATTTTTATGAAAAAGTCTGTTTACTACATAAATTTTATTTCTTCTTGGGAGCATTCTTGCAAGATCTTTTGTTATGCCCTTCTACTCCGCAATTGCCACATGAAAACTTGTACTTCTTTGAATTTACTTCATCACATGTTTTGTATCTTTATTTTTGAGGTCTTCCTGGCTGTCTTTTCCCACCTGAAGGTGGATTTACAACTTCTTCAGTTATATGTTGTGGCACATTCCATTTGCTTTTATTAGGCAGGGGATTTACTGGTATAAGTATGCAAGAGGCTCTCCCTTGTGTAATAAGGAGAACAATAGTTTTCATAAGACTCATTATTGTGCCTTAAAGCAGCCAAAGCATGTGCACAAGGAAGTTCATCAAGCTGGAATTGCCCACAGTTGCTTCTCTTGTATTCAAGACAAATGATATAGCGCTTCACACCATCTATCATTGTATGGATATGATCCGTTGAAGCCCTCACCTACAATTACATTACAAACAAAAAATAAATCATCTACAATAAGAATACAAAATATCTACAAAATATCTATATTGTCTGTTAATATCTTATTTTGATGCAATAAATGGTCAAATCTTATTTGATATAGCTTACTCTAAGCTTCTGCGACAATGTTCTGTTGTCCTCCAACTCTATGTTGTATTTTTTCCCAAGGTATGTGAAGGTACCATTTGCTTTCAATAACTTTTCATTAGTCCAACGTCATAGAAGAGTCCTCATGTACTCTAATAGTTCTACTATTGCAGCTCTCTTGCATCCGTTGTTACCGCATTCAACGACTCTGCAATGTTTGATGTCATAGTCCAAGTTTCGTCCACTGTAGCATGTACTCGAGACCATCAATGATAGCCAATATCGTGTAATTATGCTTTAACATGTGGGTCAATCTCTTCAATCTTTGACATCCTTTCATTAAATTTATCACGAGTGTATGATCGTGCCGTGGCAAAGTACAATTCGCTTAACTTTAGATAACCCTTCTTGAACTTTGCCCTTATATTTGTCCAAATATGCCACATGCAAGAATAATGTGGCATGCCGGGATAAACAATAGATGTTGTCTTAAAGATACTCTCATTCCGATCCGAAACAACACATATTTGATTTTCCATCATATGCAAGTTTGAATTTCTAAAAAAATACTTCCATGATGCGTCATTTTCTGAATCAACAACATCATATACCAATGGTAATATGGTACCTACATTATGCGGCTAAAAGCAATTAATTGGCAGCATGAAAAATTCAAAGGAAGACATATACATACAAACTACAACTTTTCAACAATATATCTACAATAAATTTACAAGTACTATAAAAAACAGACAAGCTACAATATTTCTACAATATATCTACAATAAATCTACAATACCTGCTGCATCCATTGTACTAGCTGTTAGCATTATTCCCATGTATGCTGACTTTAAGAAGGTCCCATCAACTACTACAACTTTCATACAATATTCTCAACCACTGATTGACGTACAAATCACAACAAATGCATACAAGAAGCAGTCATCGTCGGTCTTTTTCAATTTAACTACAGACCCCAGATAAGCCTTCTCCAAAATATACAAATAACTAGGCAATTTGTTGTAGGAGTCAGCAGGATGACCTCTCAAAAACTCCAAAGCCTTTTCCTTTACTCTCCAAGCTTGCATGTATGTTAAGTTCACGCCGTGTTCAGACAACATATCAGTTTGTATGACTTTTCGTGTGTAAATTGTCTTAGGATCAACATATTTTGGAATAACCATGCTACCAACTACCATGGCAGTAGGTTTGCGTTGTATGGATGTATTGTCCATCAAAAAGCATGTGTGCAAGTTGTTGAATTTTCTAACCTTGAACATTGCAGAATCATTTATGCTAGTTGCCTTGAAGTGTCATGTATAATTTTTACCAATACATACCAACCAGTAGCTATAAAATAAAAACAATTTAAACGCTGGTATTAAAAAATATAGATTAAAAAAAATAATTGTTGTAGCATAAAATATCATATTCAACAATTTATCTACAAAACAACTACAAACTATCTACAATTTTGTTAAACAATATCACAAAAAAAAAAAACGAAGAAGTAAAAATTTACAAATAAACTATAAAATAAAATAAAAATAATTTTTGACCATTCATATATTCCTACCTTCTAGCACTAGATCTTTTCACCCTAAATTGAAACTTTTTCATGATAGAATAGTGCTTCATTGCACTTGCAATTGTTTGCTTGTCTTGGTATATTTGGCCTACTTCAATAACACTTGGTGTATTTTCTGTTATTATTATACTTTCATATTCCACTATCGCCGGAGATGTTGGCATATCAATTAATTTTAGTGTTCCAGATGAACCTGCAATAAAATAAAGCTAAATACTGTTATGAACTATTTTTTTGTAGATATTTTGTAGTTAATTTGTAGAAATATTAAAATTCTGTATTTCATATCGAGCTACAAATGATATGTAGTTTTATTGTAGAAATATTGTAGATAGAATGAAATTCAATATTAATATATACATAGACTTTGACATGTAGTTTTTTTGTAGAAACATTGTAGATCAATACTACACAACCAAAATTCGATAGTAATGTAACAGAACAAACCTGCAACTGTGTTCGAATTGGTGATACTCAATTCCAAATTGAAATCACATACTGTTATACATAGAGGATATGTTCCTAAGCTTTTGTTTTTCTTTTTCTTCTCCATGTATACATGAACACCCATATCGTTCCTAATTTGCATTGAAGGACAATGTTTGTTGACAATGTATTTGATTTCTATTATTTTTTCGGATGTATCTATATCTGTTATTGTAGAATTCAATAGACTATATAACTCGCATCCTCGTCAACTACAATTCCATCGGCCTGAAAGTCTCTATATCTCCCATAACTATCCCAATTCCCATTCAGTTGAATCATTGGATTTTCGACATAATTGCGCTTGTTATAGAAGAATTGTAGCTAATTTAGTCGCTTTTGATTTGTGAAATCAGAAAAACCAGTGAAACAGAGTATTGTCGTAAAAACAGAGAAGTGAATTTTGGAGAGAAACGAGCGAAATTTAATAGCGAAATTTGCGTTTGATAAAATCTTGAAGAATCCTTAATATCCCAACATTCGCGCGTCTATTAAAGGAATTATACAGCTAACAAGAGTCTGTGTTTAATGAGTTATTTAAATTTTGTAAAAAATCTGTTAGCAGGGCGAGTAATTTACAAATTGTGAACATTTTTCGTAATATACTTTCCTATACGGTATAGGAACGAAAATTTTCCTTTTTCAATTTAACCCTATTTCAAAAGCCCAAGCAAAATCTATCTCCATTGACCCAAATTGAAATCCAAAAACCCTATTAAACCCTTCGTCAGCTATACTACTTCCCTCCTCTGCATCTCTCCGGGGAACTCCTCGCCGTCAGTTTCTCCGGCGTTATCCATTTGTGAGCTCCCTTTGTTTTTTCACGCTTGTTTTATACCTATTTCCCCCGCTCTCCGATTTTTATAGCTTTCATGAGAACGAAACCCGACTTTTCACCTGTGATTTTTAATGTTATAATAGGAATTATAAGTTGGCTGTAATTCTTCGTGTCGTATTACCGAAAAAAATCGTAAATTTTGATTTCTCGTTATTGTATGTAAATATTTACTGTTAATCTGCAAACAGTAGTATGGATGTAGAGGATTCAGATAGGCATGTTTGGGGTTAAGGAAAAATTGAATGGTAGAATGATAGGTGATAGAGGCTGAAATTTTAACATAGATTCAATCCCATACAGCATAGTTGGGTCCAAAATTTGAGCTTTATGATTCGAAATACATATTTAGTAGATTTCTTAACACGTATTTATGGCCTAAGCTAAAGCTATTGGTTTCGGCTGAACTCTTAGCTTGTACAGTACTACCACCCTTGAGTTCACTCATGTGTTAGGTAGTTAGGGGATGATGTACAATGATGCTATATCTGCCCACTTTTTCGGGACGAGAGACACGAGAGTCTTTGCCATCTTTGTCAGTCCAACCCCCAAAGACCTGTCTCCTCCATGAATGACATTGACTAAAAACACACTTGTAATTGAGTTAATATAAGTGTCTTAAAATCTCTAATAGATAACACTTGTATATCTAATTTTGCCCATTGCTTCTCCTACAGTCAGAGATATAGTAGCTGATTATGGCGGATGAGGTGCCACAGCCTTTAAATTATATACCAGAAGTGATTCTAAAGAAGAGGAAAAATAATGAAGAATGGGCAATTAGAAGGAAACTCCAGCTGGAACAGAAAGTCAGAAAGCTCAAATCTGATAGCTTTGTTATCAAGAAGCCCGAGCAGTTTATTCGAGAGTACAGAGATAAGGTATGTATCTGAATTTGTTGTTTAAATTGCATATATTGGTTAACTCATTGGAATCTTTGCTTTTTTTCTATTATGGTTAGAAGTTAATTTTGAACTTCTAGAAGTCCTATTCTGTTTCCAAGGGACATTGCATTTATCTCTTCAAGTAGCACTTTCACTAATGTTTTCAGAACGAGTTGGTAATGTCCTATCCTTAGTTGGTATCTTCTCCAATTTCTTTTTTCCCTTTTTCTTTTCCAATTGGCTTCAGCATTTGCTGTCTTTTTAAACGAGTATTTTTAAGGCATTTTGCTATAGTTTAATGGCGCTGGCAAGCAACTGGTAAGCTATCTGGATAATATGTAGGTATGATATTTACTTTTGGTTAGCCTATCCTTAATTTGGTGTCCTTGGCAAAGACTAATCTAGATTTGCCTTTTTATTGGACTGCAACTCTTCAGCAAGTTAATGCAAGTCATTGCCGTCAAAAACTTCTTTATGACAGTCTACCATTCTGTTGGCCTACAAAATCAACAGCACACAATAATAACTATGCTCCTAGAAAGGAAGAATAACATTTTCGGTAAGTTGTAAAAGGACATATGTAAAAAAGAAGACCTTCTTGGAGTACAAACAGAGATGCAATAAGGAGAACAAAGCTATCTTTTTTTATGTGTTCAAATTTTGAGGAGCATGAGGGGAAACGATATTTTTGTGGGCTTGGCATACATAGCAAAAAAGAGTACACTGTTGTTTCCATCAGTGATACAAATTATCTGAAAAAAGATGCTTATGATATTTTTCTAATATTTTGGAACACAACTGAATTTTATTTTTGAAAACTCGTAAGAACGTCCGGTCTTAGTCTAGTCAAATTGACTCTTCCTAACAAAATAGGACATTCAAATGACACCAACATTGTATTGTTTCATTTTGAGCCTAAGTTGCCTACTTCCCCCCACCCACCCACCCCACCCGTGTGTATAATCAACGTGGTAGATTGCTTTCTGACTTACTAACTTTTAGTTGTTGTACATTGTACATTCAGGAGATGGACCTTGTTCAAATGAAACAAAGGGGAAAGAAAAGAATCAAGCGAGCCTTGATCACACCAGATTCCATGCTTCTATTTGTCATACGTGTTGGAGGGTAGGTTCCTAGTTTTGTTATCACAATTATACTCTTTTGGCGGGTGTGGCCTGCCTGCGGGTCCTAATATTTGTGATTTACCTCAGGAAAAGTGATATGCATCCGAAGACAAGGAAGCTTTTATACTCTTTGAGGCTGCGAAAAATCTTCAGTGGGGTGTTTGTAAAGGCAAATGCAAGAATAATGGAAATTCTGCAAAAGGTGGAGCCTTATGTCACATATGGGTATGTATAGTAGTTTATATTCTTATTATTGCACTAGTATTCACTCAATTCGTCTCTCTACTCGATATCCTTGAATCACACAACTCTTATCAGTTAATACCAGATGTTATGCTTGCTCGGAGGGTTGACATTTTTAATATATTTTTCTAATTTCACCTTAGTAACATTTACCACTTAATTATTTGCCTGCAGTGACCAAGTCTGGAAAATTAGCAAGTCAAATATAGTTCCACAAAAATCTTCCTCTGTCTAGCTCCCGCTTCTACTCAAATTAGAGCAGCCAAAGAACCCTTGTTTGGTTTTTACTGTCTAGTTATTCAGCTCTCATATGTAACTGTTTACCCTATTTATCATTTTCCTATAGTGGTTTTCTCTATTAAAAGAGCTCAAAGTTCTATTTTCAGTTTCTCTCTTTGAGAATCAAAGTTCTTCCTCCATCTAAAAGGGATATCGGTTTTAATAGCCAGTTTGGCCAAACTGGAAAAATCAGCTTATTTTGAGAAGTAATTTTTTTTTTCGAAAGTACTTTTGATGAGAATCAGTTTGTGTTTGACTAATTAATTTGAAAAGCACTTCTAAACAACAATTAGTGTTTGACCAAACTTTTAAAAAGTGCTTCTAACTGTACTTTTCTCAAAAGTGCTTCTGGGAAGAAGTTACTTTTTTCTGCTTCTCCAAAATTGTTTCGGCTTCTCCTCAAAAGTATTTTTTTTTCTCCTAAAAGCTTGACCAAACACTTCAACTTTGAAAAAAAAGAGTACTTTTCAACTTGGAGTAGCTTGACCAAAGAGGCTATAATTTTTTCCTCTTTAACCTTGGGAAATGTAATCCAACAACCCCTCATTTGGAGGCTGGGTAATTTACTTTTTGTCCATCTCTGATTGAATGTTCTTCCTTTCCTGCATCTTGAAAGCAATGACACAAACAAGAATTCTATCATGTATTATGTGACACCAGAAGTCACATTCATCCTCCTTTATGGATACATGGAACTATTTTTCACTTCAGGTATTCCTTGTTTGGTGAGGATATTCAACACCGAATATAAAGGAATTAGAAGCAGGAAATACTTACTAATCTATGTGCGTAACCGCATTAACAATTGATGTGCTTCTATCTTATCAAAACAACAATCAATGTGCTTCTTCTCTTTTTGCTTTGAAGATACCCCAATCTGAAGAGCGTGAAGGATCTGATTTACAAGAAAGGTACTGGAAAAATTGACCAGCAAAGGGTGCCCTTAACTAGCAATGACATCGTGGAACAGGTGCCTTTGTTTCCTATTCTTCTTCTCATAACTACCATAGCAGTTGGTCTCGTCACTCTACGTTTTGTGGGCATCCCTGCATTGGTATCATGTGGTAACTCAACTAATTTTGGCAGACACTAGGTCAACATGGCATCATATGCTTAGAAGACGTCGTGAGCGAGATTGCTAATGTTGGTCCACACTTCAAGGAGGTCACTAGCTTTCTATGCCCCTTTGCTCTCACCAAGCCAGAGAAAGCTTTGCAGGGTAAGAAGAGGCGATATAAGGATGGCGGCGATTCAGGAAATTGTGAGGATCACATCAATGAATTGATCTCTAAAATGAATTAGCTAGCATAGTCAGATCCTAGTCCAGATCAAATTTTGTCGAGTGTTATCATTGCGGTTTTGATGTGGGTTATTGTAAGACGGAGCACCTAAATCGCTGCCAACATGGCATCATAACAGCTGAAGAAATGAAATCTTTTTCCTTCACCCGTTCATTTATGTCCGTATAGTTGATTGTTGCTTTTGTTTGTGCCTCGAAGCCATTAAAAGGATCTGATCTGCTTTTCATTTCTGGACGGCGTGTTTCGAAAACGCTAAAAATGTTCCGGGCTGTACGAGCAAATGGAGCTTGTAAACGCAAGCATAATAAACAAAACTGCACTATCACTAAAGGAAAAAAAAAAAATTACAAATCATGGAAGTCATTACTGCAGTGCTAATCATCGGGGAAAAGATGGAGAAAATCAAAGGCAACCAAAAGAAAAACTTCACTTAGCACAGCCCAACAGATATCAATTATAGAAAGTACCTATCAGTATCAGCTTAAACCAGAAATAAGCAAGTTCAAGAACATATTGGTCTGGCACTTGGGGTAAAAATCAAAGAGGACAGATTACAAAAGATTTCCTAACCTTACCTTTGAACAGCACAAGCCAGCAATAACAGAAACTGTATTGGAATTTGAATGTCCTACTTAAAACATTATCATAGAAGATAGGCTGCGAGTAACGCATTAACAGCAATTCCTGATCGCACACCTGACAATATCCACTTGATCTTTTCCTTTAATTTTTTTTTATTTTAAAATTCTTCTAATCACATGATCTGTCATCAAACATAAACCAGCACCACCTGCGCAAACGCCAAACAGCAAGAGTCTTCCTGGAACAAAAAGAGCAGTTCAAGCAAGAAAAGCAAGGACACAAAATTCTCAAGCATAACTCAAGCGGCCAATAAGAGAAAACCTGGTTCTCAAGATGCAACATGCCAAATGATGCTATTACTGTATAGACACACAAACCAAGCTAAAATGCAACCGCATTAAGTACAAGATGCTGAAACATGTAAGAGCAAGACTGGCTAACAGCAAGGCACAAGGGCAATACATGTAGTTTACCACGTTTGGGGAAGGTAAGAGATTCTCTAGATTGAATTTCTTCATCCATTCATTTTTTGTTCCTTCAGCCTTGTTTAGTCTAGGATTACCAATGATATCAGGATAGATTATCTAATGTACATCCCACAGATGAAACCATTGCCCAGCAGTATAGACTAAATCCCGGAGAAAATGAATGACTTAACCATACAGTAAAAGCTTTAATGGGAGCAGCAACTGAAACAGCAAGCACACAAATGTAATATCCCAGAAATAGAGTGACTTGAATTGAGCCAAAAGAAGGGTGATATCATAAATGAAGAGCAAACTTTCTCATTAAAAGTTTACAGAGTAGTGTGGCATCAATAAGCACACACAAATACACTAAACATCTATCTTTTCTTTTTATGGTTTTTTCACAATTTTTTTAATTTTTTTTTTCTTTCTTCAATGGACATTCTGTCCATTCTCAACAACACCTAGACCATACAAGACACCGGCATACTTTTCCATTGATCCACTAAAGAAGTTTTCTTTCAACTTCCTAAAAGTACAAGCTGTAAGCAAGCTATCCGAACCGGCCTGATGGCAAACACCAACTCTCTCGACCTCCAAAAGCTCAGCAAGCTTGTTCAATCCACCATGAAGACTGTTACAGAACTTCATCAAATGCTTAATATCGAAAACCACAGGAAAATACATGTTGATTAAGTTAAAGAAACCTGCTTGAGTATCAGGCAAATCCTGACAAGTCAAGATTTTCAACAAGTAGCCAAAATCATAACCACTATGAAATGTAACCCAATATACATTATCATTTAGCACAATCCCTGAAGACATTAAAAGCTCACCAAATCGCTTTGCATCGATACCCTTTTCGATATTCTTCTTGAAATCAATGCCACTCTGCCTCAACAACTCGATCGAGTCATTAGCATAAACATCCTCATTTGGATTAAAATCACAGAAATTAAATTGCCAAATGCAGTATTTATCAGTACCACACTTGGGTAAATTCCCATTTTCATCAGAAAATGTTAGCCCCAACTGAATCAACTTCAACAAATCCACGTTATCCTTTAGGGTTTGGTAATGATAATCGTTGTTGTTCTTGAAATTCCCGACAGGTCGGAGAACAACTCCTGGAAACTCCGTATCCATTGCAATGTACGGATATTCATCGACGATTTCTCGGATTAAATCGAACTCTTGTTCCAGATTGTCACTCCATACTTCTCGAATGTGAATCGAATCGCTTTTGGGTAAAAGCGACATTTCCCGGAAAATTGAGTTCCCAAATGTCAAAAAAACCCAAAAAAGGTCTCTTCGAAATCAGATCTGCAAAAAAATTGGAAAAGTTACAAACTTTACCAACCAAAAGCTCTAAATCTAAGTGAAAATAAAATTTCCACAAAAAATGAACAGAAACTAAAACAATTGATGTCGAATCTTACCTTGTAATACATAAAGATTTGAACTTTGTAACAGTATATGAAGGGAAATGATGTGAGGCGGTGAATTGGGATAAGAATCCGAGATTTTTTAATAATTTTTTTGGGGAGGAATAAGGTTCTTTCTAGAGGGAGAAAGAGAGAAAACGGGGTACGTGAGGTGGGGCAGGGCTGGCTGTCCACCTCCTTCACAGCTCCAAATCTCTGATTATAATAAAATTAGAGCTTTTTATAATGTTCATTGGTTTTGTTTTCTTTTCCATTTTAATCCTGCAAAACAAAAGCTGATGCAGAAGACGACGAAGTAAATCCCTTTTAAATAGCAAATATCTGGTTTTTCTCAAATATTTGGATTTTGGAGTGGTTATTGATTAATACAAAAATTGGAAATTGGGACTGGTTAGTATAATAATAATAATAATAATAATAATAGGCACAACTTTAAATATAGTGCGAGTCCGTGAGAGCTTTTACAGCGCCTATTTGGTCTAAGATCATCATATCCCATTGTACTTTTAGTTGTCAATTATTTTTAAAAATAAAATTTATTTTTATTTGTCACTTTTTACATATTAAGAGAAAAATAATTTATTTTTTCTGTTTTATTTTTAACATTAATTACTCATTCCAAATTATACTACATCAATTAATATAAGTATCATGTTCCTAAAAAAATGTGCAGAATGAATAGTAGATAAATAAGGTGAAGGTCGGGAGTGTTCGTTATTGAATATATACATCTTTAGCGACATATAATCGCAGATCTTAAAATCTCATAAATCATTGACCAAAAAAACTTTTGCCATGTTTGTAAAGAACAAGTTTAGATGGCTAAAAATATTGAATAGGTAAGATACGGGTCAGCGTTTTTTGAATATTATTAATTTATGATTTTAAATACCAGTATACTAAAATGAAAAAACACTGTTAGTCAGATCGCCTATCTCAATTTCTTTGATAAAAGTGTGGTTATTGTTATATGTAGTTATCAATACACGTGGTCGTTAATATTTACAAGAGGAGGGTTGAATCAAGTGGAGTGTTAGGTGTTCCAGTGATTTATACATACCATCAATTAATAATTTCACAAATGAAATTTAGGAGAAGTAGTGTATACAAAGCTTTACCCCTCCAATCAAGGTCAAAAAATTGTTTTCCATAAATTTTCGCCTCAAGAAAAAAAAATTATTTGATTCTAAGAAAATTTTGGCAATATAAAAGTAACGTTACTATATTCTTTTTTAATTAATAGCCTGTTTGGTCAAATTGTAAAAATTAACTTATTTTGAAAAATAATATTTTTCGAGAGTACTTTTGGTGAGAAGCAATTTTTATTTGACTAATTAATTTGAAAAGCATCTGAGCAACAATTAGTGTTTGACCAAACTTTTAAAAACATCTTCTAAGTGTAATTTTCTTAAAAATGCGTTTCAAAAAAATGCTTTTGTAAATAAACTACTTTTTTTGCTTTTCCAAAACTGCTTATACTTATGGTGTGTTTGGTATAACGGAAAATATTTTCCAAGAAGATATTTTCTTGGAAAACAAGTAGTAATCTTATTCATTTTTCGGTGTTTGGTACGCAAATTAAGGAATATGAACATCTCAAGAGTATTCATAAATAATTTAGATATAATAAACATGAAGTCATAAATTTCGAACCAACAACCTTCCGAACCCACAAATTTCATAAACTTCCGAACTGCTAAACTTTCGAAACCGCGCAATTTCTAACCCGTAAACTTCCAAACACATAAACCTGTGAACTCATAACTTTGGAACTTGTAAAATTTTGAACATTTAAACCGAAAAATAAAAAACGAAAGAGGTGGTGGGATGGGTTAGTGAGGGTGGAGAAGATTGAGAAGGAGTTCTGGAAAATGTTTTCCCTTCTTTTGATAAAAAAAATATTTTCCTCCAATTGGAAAAAATTGGAAAATATTTTTCTTTATACCAAACACACCTTTAAAAACACATTTTTTTCCTTCCAAAAGCTAAGTTAAACCGCTCAACTTTGAAAAAAAAGTACACTTTCTTGAAAAAAAATACTTTTGGCTTGGGAGAAACTTGGCCAAAAAACCTATAAAGCCAAAATCTAAGCTGCTATTAAATTTCTATGAATTTTTTTCATTTTTAGTTCGCGCCAAAAAATATTTATATTCAATTACTGAAAAAGTATATAATATTTTGTATATATTTTTGGGCTATTATATTGAACTTTTATTTTCCTAACAAAGAATAAAAGCGGAAAGGAGAAATTTTGAAGAGGATTTATGAGGCGCGCCAGTACACTGACCAGATGGTGGTTACTTTTCCAATATTAGACCTGCAGTCCCACAACCATGATAATAACACTACCCAAACACTCATATTCCCAAAAACATCTAAAGGATAAATATGTCAATTCCTCTCATCATAAATATACAGTAGCTCAGTGAACTCTCACTTCAACTGTTCAACAGCAAAGTTGAAACTCATAATTTGCATTGCCACGTTGAGTGCCATGGAAATAGTATAGCAAATTAAAAAATGACGGATTTCAACCCCAAATTAGGGCAAAAAACCAAGAAAGAATCCGGCAAAAATTAGTCTTTGCATGCTTGTCATTTTCCCACTTCACTCTCTTCTTACATCACCAGCACTAAAGTTATAATCTTTCAATTTGCTATACTATTTCCATTGAAGTGTTCTTTTGGGTTCTTGATTCTTGAGACTGAATACTGCTTCTGGGAATGGCAGCTTCTTCTTGTTCCTGTACTGCTTCCGAAAAAGAGGTGGAAGACAAGCTCACAGCTTATGGGACGAAGCTAATGAATCCTCCCTCTTCCATTGATGACCTCCACAACTTTCTCCATGTAAGAGATCAATTTTTATTTGTTTTTATGCCCCCCCCCCCCCCCCTATACATATAAAGGGACAGTTTTTTCTGTGTGATATATTGCTGTTTGCAGTGCTAGCTTCTCAATTTTGTTCTGTTTTGTTTATGGAAACACTTTTTAGAGGCAATCATTACCTGTCAATTTGATGGATTTGAAGCCTTAGTTTAATTTTTAGCAGGATGGTTCTTTAGTTCTGAATGGATATTTTCTGCTTTTTAATGTTGAATGAGATGGAATTGAATCAGAACTGAGGTGGAAATGGGAATTCCAGTTTTAGTGTAATAAATTTGGAATTAAAAATAGAAGTTATCTATTATTGCTATGTATATACAACAACAACATAACCAAAGGTCTGGGAAGGGCAGAGTGTACGCACACCTTACCCTACCTTTAAGAAGGCAGAGACAGAGAGACTGTTCCGGGAGATCCAGGATATTTATATATTTGCAATTTATGTTTTACTGTGTATAAATTACAAATGTAATTCACAGCTTAATATGTGTATTATTTTCTGGAAGTTGGTTTGCTCATATTTTAATATGTTATGGCATTGCAAGCTAACTCCTCTATTTTCCTCCTCCTTTTTTTTGGGGTCAGAGAGTTGAATCCTTACTGATAATGGTAGGGCAATGCCCTTCTGATTCAATGAAAAGTGCACTTCAACCTGTAATGAACGCACTAATCGAGAAAGAGCTTTTGAGGCATAACAACGAAGACGTCAAAGTTTTAGTTATTTGTTGTATCACTGAGCTTTTCAGAATAACTGCCCCGCGTCACCCTTATGATGATGATAGACAAATGGAGGTATCAATTTACCATTCTAGTTTGTCCTCTATTTTCTACAGTATGTTCACTTTTGACCTGATCAATTGTTTGTCTCAAACTTATACAGCCAATTACATTTTCTTTTCACATGCATGTATTCACAAATCTCAGGAAATTCTTCAGTGTACTGTAATGGCATTGAAAAAGTTATCTGATGTTTCCGGCTGCAGTTACTATAAGGTGGTCCAAATTCTTGAAACTGTTGCTAAAGTAAGGGCCTTCGTGATGTTGTTGGACTTTGAATGTGACATCTTAGTGATGGAGATATTCAAACTTTTCCTCGGGATTATCAGGTAGTCTGTCAAAATTCTTTCTCATGGCTATTATCACCATTGCTTTCAGCTGTTCTCTCATTCTTCAATTTTACGTAGAGTGCTCATTCATTTCTTTCTGGCACGAAATCAACCAACTTCAGATTAAGTTTGCGTGAACTATAAATTTCATTAGGATTTTGCATTGTGCTTTGAATTTTTAACTGCTTATCCATTAAGATGGAACATATATCCATCGATCCTTCTCTATTTATTGTCATAATAGTGGTTTCTCTTGTCTATATAATATATATAAGCCAAGTAGTAATTTGGCACTAACTAGCTCAAAAAGGTGGTAATCTGAAATATACATATACCTTGTAACGCTGCTCAACTGTATGTGCTATTCAGTATCTTGCATATACTCCATTCGCACTAAGCATGTAGGAGACTGTTGACATTGTAAATCATACCATAGTGGATGAGCGTAAGGTTATTCTGGATCTGGAGATAATATTCTCTGATGGATGCTTACTAAGATAATATTTATGTTATATTTTCTATCAAGGCCCTACCATCCTCATAATGTATTCACTAAGATGGAAGAAATCATGACACAGCTCTTAGAAGACAGTGATGAACTCTCAGTAGAGCTTCTACGGCCAATTCTTGATAGTGTCAAAAAGGAAAATCAGGCAATAAACCTTTTCCTGTGAACCTTTTTGTTTAAAATATTTCGTCGGAACTTTTTTTAACCCAATATTTTCTTTTATCCAGATTGCTTCACCTGTTTCATCAAAATTGGGGGAGAAAGTCCTGGAAAAGTGTGCTGCCATTGTTAAACCTTATCTTGCAGATGCCCTAAAGTCGATGAGTTTAAATCCTGATGACTGTGCTGAAATTGTTACCTCAATATGCAATGAAATGCGAAAAGGAAAACAAATGGTACTTTGTATTCATAATTATCTCATCTACACCTCAAACAAAGGCTTCTTGCTGCTTTTTTTTTTTTGAAGTAGAAAGAAAAAAACTGCTTGCTTTTCTTGAAAGAAATGCTTATTGACATGATGCTTTTGTTTAATGCTGATACTTCACTTTCACTGTGTATATGTCCAAGCATTCATTTATACATATAGTGGAGAATAAACATTGTGATTAAAAATGTAGACTTTTCCTTCTTTCTTGTGCGGGATGGTAGTCGAGATTGGTCCTAAATAACTTCATGTCTCTTTTTAAACCTAGCCCCTCTATCTCATTCCTGCAGTTTTGCTCCAAATAAAATGCCAACCACATCCTCACTTCATTATTCCTTAAAAATAGATTGTTATCTTTCTTAGGCCTAAGCCCACTGCAGTATAATTAACACACTAAAGGCTGCCACAGACAAATTGCACAGAAAATGGTAATCATTGTATGCAGTTAGATTTGGAAGTATGATACATAATAAAGAAAGATATCAAACTTCAAATCACCAAGGAGACAACATCAAGATGTACCCTTTTATTATCTTTTCGTTTTTGGTTGTGGGAGGATTGAAAAACCAAGAGTTAAGAAGGGAAGGCTAATGGTACACAAATTGCAGGAATGCTGTGCCGCTTAACTGGTTGAATTTTCTGATGATATGACTTAAAATATTTATAACACTTCAAGATACAGCTAGTGGAAGTTTATAGTATTTTCACGTGTGCAACTCCTAGTTCTCCTCAAGGATTAGGTCTTTCTGAACTGTCAGGAATATGGGGTTCTCGAATAATGCAAAACTTCTAACTTTAACCTATTTAGTTGCAGTTAGAGACATAGTACTGTTGAGAGAACATTTATTTCTGTCTCCTAGTGTCTGGCACATTTAGCTCGAAGATGTATTATCTGGATACATCCACCTTGCACTAGTGAAAGAAAATTAAACTGACTTCCTCCCTTAGAGGTGAATAACACTTGTAAATCATTTTTATGCGCTGCAGGCACAGGTGTTGCAGAGCTGTGAATGTCATAACAAAGTAAACATACAGTTTTTAACGAAAGTTTTTCCTTCACAGAATCTTGACCAGTTATCCTTGTTGTAAACATACATCACTCAGAGGAATGGTTAGAGCCAATTTAGAATAACGGTACTCAACTTAGATTTAGAGTACTCTAGTATTGAGTGTAGTTAGCAAGATTTGAGACGAAAAGTGCACCTTATGCTGAGTGCAGTTATTGCAGTATTGGCTCTAACGAAATATTTGGCCAAAAGAACATGGGAATGCAATGGAGACTATAAGTGCTTGCATTGTGTTTTATTTTAATTTGTAAGCTATAACTGCTTCATATATGAATAGATAATGGTACTCACAGATTTCGTTCTTTCTTTTTTCTCTTGTAAAACTTTGTCGATCAGATGGCTAATGAAAATGCACCTGATACTCGACATCCTGTAAAAGTTGGTCAATCCGATTCAGAATTTTGTGAGCCAGCGCTGCAGGATGACACTCACATGGAGCAGCTAAAGGTTACTTGTACAATGAATGTCATGAAACCTGTCAATCCAGAAGATGTGCAACCAGCAACAAATGCCGAAGTAGTTTCAAGGAGGAGTAGTGAACTTACAGGTAGTGGTGGCCAGCATTCTTCAGCGTCCAAAAAGCCTGAGATTAGCAATGGAAGTCATGGTCATTGCGATCAGCCCAAAAAGAAAGAGATCCTGACAAATGAGGATGCTCACCTAGGTGTGTTAGTTCCAGAAGGAGACATGCTGCAATCCCAAGTTAAGAAAAAAGGTTCTCTTCACTTAGGTCTCACTGGGGAAGAGAGAACCAAGCACACAGTTTGTGCCAAAAGAAAACAAGGAAGGTGCTCAAGGAAGAATGAGTTTGCTTCCGATTACGATGCAGATAGCAAATCTGAATTTAGCACCAAAAGTGAAGAAGGAAGCATCAGTGACTATGAGGAGCCATCACTGGAACTAATTGATGGAAGGAAAAAGAAGAAAAAGAGAAATTCTTTTAAGATGCTTGATTTTGACGATTCTGGAGATGAGGTTGACATTAATACAGTTCAGTAATAGTTATTTCAAGATCTTATAGATTATCAATTACTTTCCTTTTGCAATTCTAATTTTTACTTGTGAGCTTTACAGGCAACTAAACTATCAGTCAGATATGAAAATAACTTAAACGGATGTGCTAATCATCAACCCTGGAGGAAGTTGGCCACAGGCAAACATGAGGTACTGATGTACCACTATATATTGCTGTAATTCTTATCTATGTAACCTCCATAGATGCAATTATCAGAGCTTGCATGTATGGTTGTAAATTGTTGAAATGCTTCATATACTGATTTGGTATCTCACATTTTGCTACTTCAATGCTTTTCCTAAGAACTTCCCTTCACAGGCAAACTAGTTTTTAGCTCTCTATTGTGCCAGAACTTGCAGAAATATCATTTTCCCTCTTTTGAATTTAGAGCAGATATCAGTCTTTCCCTTATTTCATTAGATTTCGTAGAACTGATGGCGGTTCTTCTCTAGACCCTATTCTTTTGTTCTGAAAGTGGTTCTCGAGACGAGAGAGGATTGGCTTAGTGGTTGAGGGGCTGTGTCACGCTGGGGTTAGTGGGGAACCACTGTTGATTCAGGGGGGATGAAAAGGGGATTAAAAGGATTTTTCTAAAAGAAGTGGTTCTGAATTCTTTCATGTCTGAAGTACCTGTGGCTCTAATTTTTTCATTCAGGATTCTAGAAGGCGCCGTAACATCAAACGTTATGGTGAAGAACTGGTTGGCGCTAGAATAAAAGTTTGGTGGCCATTGGATGAAAAGTAAGTTCCTTAGAATATTTTTGTGAGGACTGCAACACAACCGTAAATTTTGTGTACTAATAACATCCTGCGAGCACACTCTTTTCAGCAACTTGTTGTAGCTTTCAGTTATTGACTCTATCTACATTTTCTGTTATTGAATCTAGCTACATTTTCTCATCATAGCGTTTCTCTTGTAGGTTTTACGAGGCAGCCATTTCTTCTTTTGACCCTGTGAAATGGAGACACAAGGTGACGACAATATTATGATGCCTTGTCATTGTTTCTCTAATTCATACTTTTCTTTAAGTAACTCTGGTGTTATGATGAAAGTCATTCTCTATGAAAAATGTTTTGTTGGAAAATATTTTCCATGGAAAAGATTTTTCCTTTGGTATGTGATTGATGAGTGGAAAATATTTTCATTAATTATAATATCAGCAAATTGGAGAGTGTTTCGATGATACTTTTGGGGTACTGGAGATTAATAATGTCTAAAGGTTTGTTGAAACAAATAATATGCAGTTAAAAGTTACGATAGTTGTAAATTTTCACTCATAAGCGAGGGAAGTCATTTCCCTCCTTTTGATGGAAAAAGTTTCCCATGGAAAACGATTACTCATGGAAATTTTTTTCCTGGAAGTCATTTTAACTCATGTCTAACACACTTTACATGTTCGATTTTAGTTTTCACACTTGTTTTAAAATATATTCAAATGTTTAGTGTGAAGATATGGCCCTTGAGTCTAATTTAATCCCAAAAGCTTGTTCATGATGGGAGGATTTCCCAAGACTATAAGGAGACCACAACTCATTTCAACAACTGATGTGGAACTCTAACCCACTCGAACACCCCCTCGCACGCCTAAGCCTTCCAATTGGAGCATGGGCAATATAGCAGGGGGCCCAAACAGGGATGCCTCTGAAGCCATGTGAAGATATGGTCCTAACCCAACCCAAAAGCTAGCTCATGATGGGAGGATTGTCCAAGACCATATAATAAAACCACAACACATTGCCTCAACCAATGTGGGACTTTAACCCACTCTAACATGCACGTACACCACCACAACCACAACAATAGTAGTAGTAGTAATAAGAATAATAATAGACTTAAGTCATAAAAAGATTCTCTTATTACTGCCAATATATCTGTTAGTAAAACTAACTCTATCTTCATTTGAGTCAAATGGGGTGACATACACTAGGGAAAGGCCAAGTCTATTTAACTGTTCAAATTCAATAACTGCCGCATAAATCCCCTTTTACATGTACGACCTTGCAGTTCAGAAGACCTCTGTGTTGTAGACCTTATTCATAACTAACCAAGGGAAAGATATACTGATAGTGAAGTAGCAATACTATCTAACTTGAGCAATGTTTTTTTGGCTTTAACACTTGGCAAAAGTTCCTCCTGAGCGTTCTAAATGACCCATGCAGTTTTGATGTTTCCTTTTTAGGTTTTATATGATGATGGTGATATAGAAAACTTGAATCTACATGAAGAGCGATGGGAGATGCTTGAAGACAATTCATCTCAAAAGGTTCTTCACCTGTCTAATATACTGTTATCTCTACAGATTTCATATTCTTGTTGCATTACATCTGTTTGTGATGTTATTCTTTTTGTGCAATTTGTTTAGAGCAACCCAGTGATAGTTATTTCAAGATCTTCACTAATTTTAATTTTGCTATCTACAACTTATCAATTACTTTCCTTTTGCAATTCTCTTTTTTGCTTGTGAGCTGTACAGGCAACTAAACTATCAGTCAGAGATGCTGATCTACCACTATATGTAGCTGTAGTTCTTATATGTGACCTCCATATATGCAATTCTCAGAGCTTTCATGTGTGGATGTAAATTGTTGAAATGCTTCATATACTGATTCCGTATCTCACAGTTTGGCACTTTGCTGCTTTTAAGAACTTCCCTTCACAGGCTAACTAGTATTTAGCTCTCTATAATGTGCCAAAACTTGCAGAAAAATGAATTCCCCTCTTTTCAACTTAGAGCAGATGCCAGTCCTTACTTTATTTCATTTTATCATAGAACTGACGGAAATTCTGTTTTTAGATTCAATTCTTTCGCTCTGAAAGTGGTTCTCCAGACTACAGAGGATTGGCTTAGTGGTTAGCTGCCTCTGCCTTCAACCTGTAGGTTGAGGGGCTGAGTCACGCTGGGATAAGCGTGGGGGAACCATGGTTGGTTCAATGGGGTTGAGAAGGGGATTAATAAGATTTTTTGTGAAAAAATTGGTTCTGAATGCTTTCATGTCTGAAGCACTCGTGGCTCTAATTTTTTCATTCAGGATTCTAAAAGGCGTCATAACATCAAATATTATGGTGAAGAGCTGGTGGGCGCTAGAATAAAAGTTTGGTGTCCATTGGATGAAGAGTAAGTTATCTAGAATATTGATGAGAACTGCAACACCATTGTAAAATTATTGATGTCAGATGATATCTTCAATTTCATTTCCACCAGTTCGCCTTTTACTTTGTCTTGAATAAGAACGAATAATCTAGATACATTTTCTCATCTTAAATTTTCTCTTTGTAGGTTTTACGAGGCAGTCATTTCTTCTTTTGATCCGGTGAAAAAGAGACACAAGGTACCGGGACTATAATGAAGCCTTGTCATTGTTTCACTAATTCATAATTTTCTTTATGTTACTCTATATGTTCCATTTTACCTTATACACTTCTCATTTGGAGATATATTCAAATGTTTAATGCAGGTATAACAATAATAATAATTCAACATCATCTATGTGTTTAACCCTTGTATCATATGTTTCCTTATCAAAAATTATTTCAGGTAAAGACTAAGTGAATAAAAATTCTCCTACCACTGCTAATATATTTGTTAGTAAAACTAACTCTATCTCCATGTTGAGCTAAATGGGGTCGTATAAACTAGGGAATGTCCAAATCTATTTAGCTATTCAAATTCAAGATCTGCCACATACATCCCTTTTTACATAGAGGTAAGACCTTACAGTTTAGAAAACCTCTTTTTCATAGAGCTTATTCATAACAAGGGAACGAAAATATGTGCTGATCGTGAAATAGCAATCCTATCTAGCTTGAACCATGTTTTATTGGCTTAAAACATTTTGCAAATGTTCCTCCTGGAAATTCTGAATGATCCATGCTGTTTTGGTGTTTCGTTTTTAGGTTGTACATGTTGATGGTGAAGTAAAAATCTTGAAACTACATAAAGAACAGTGGGAGATGCTTGAAGACGATTCATCTCAACAGGTTCTTCACCTGTCTGATATTCTGTTCGCTCACACAGATTTCATATTCTTGTTGCGTTATATTTGTATATGATGTTATTCGTTTTGGTTCAATCTGTTCAGGACAATGAAATAAACATTCAAGGTCATGCTGTTTCATCTGTTACGTAAGTATTGAATCTAAACTTCATTATAACATTTGGGATATCCAGCTTTGATTGTTTGTGCTTTCGTAGTTCCTACAAAATTATTTGTCAGAAATCGTCCAGCGTATCACCTTGACGTATCAGTATCAATATTCTTGTGCTGCTCTTAGAATAGCTCCACGTTTCTTCTCAATTTTAATGTTGTCAAAGTGTGACTGATAACAGCAATTCTCACCACCTGAAAGATTTGGGCAGGGAAAGTGATAAAATCCCACATCCACATGTGAAGAAGACTTATTTTAGAAGAAAGCGTGAAAGAGGAGATCAAGATTTGGGCAGCCTTGACCAAGTCTAACTTCTTCAATACGTAGCTACCATTCCTGCCCACTATGGTCAGATCAGACGTACATTAGAGTTTTCTTAGTAATTTGTGGTGAATCCTATAAATATCAACTTGTTAGGATTGGTTTTTGTGGCATCGAAATGTAAGTTTGAATATTTTCATCTATATGTGATGAATGTGCTTGACATATACTCATTTTGCATTTTCTTTTCTCTATTCCAATCGAAGGAAGATAATTGTCCTGGTTTCTTATCCTATTTGGTTTTCCCATCTCTAGAAGGAAAGGACAACATATTTACCATAATTGAGTTTTCCTTCTCGTAGAAGGAAATTATAATTCTTCCATATTTGGGTAGTCCCTTTTCTTGTAGGAAAAGATTTGGACTTCTATAAATTGAGGATCCTTTGTTCTCATTCTGTAGCATCTACAATGTAGCCATATGGTGTTGAGAGTCGTGTTTAGGGGAGAACTTTACGAGACAAGTGTTAGTGTGTCATTGTGTTTGCTTCTTCGTGAGGTTGTTCTCTCGTTATTTTGTAGATTTATCTTCGCTAGCTTCCGCATGACACCTAATTTTTTGGTCCTAACAATAACGTGGTTATACTCTAGTCATTTCTTAATTTCAAGCACGGAGTCAGGACAATCTGTCTCCAAGAGAGGCAATAAGTCGTAGTTGTTACTTATTATTGACATTGTAAGGCTTTTGGTTGATGAACTGGAGCAAGTTTTCAAAGAAGAAAGCAAAAAGGGTGAGACAGCAATAAAAAAGACTTTACTCCACAAATTTTATTAGTTGGCTGATCTTTTGAGCAATCAAATCGTTACTATTACCTTCTCGCCTCTGATGAATAAAGCCAATCTTATCTATGGCCTAATTCATACAGAAAACAGGTGATGTGATTTTCATTATTAATTGAAGGGGTTGATTCATACACGTTTCTATTAATGGATCAGTGAAGTTGAAAGTCGTGCAAAATGTAGAAGCAATCATGTTGTAGTTCTAATCTCAGCATGGTATGTAGGACTATATTCGTAGTACATTGGCGTGCTTTCATATCTTCATGCTTCACCACATCTTACTCCTTCCGGTCCATAATAAATAATTAATTTGTTATAAATATACCCGTTAAGAAAATATTAATTTCTAGATAAAAATAGTTAGTGTAACTAAATTATCCCTAATTAAATGTTGCAACATAATTTACTTTTTAGGAATACATATATAAGAATAATTTTGAAAAAATAAACTAAATTCTTTCTTGATTATATAAATTGACACTTATTTTAAACCAAAATAAAAAGACAAATTGATGGACCGGAGGGAATATATTATAATTAGACTATTGGTTAGCTTTCTTTGTCCTACTACTGTATATTGAGCACGCACTGCACGTGTTATTCTTTTTGGTAGTGAGTCAGTTGAAAACACGGCATTGGTTGAGTATTATTGGACTCTGATTTTAGGGCCAAAATCCATTGTCTCCTTTCTTTTTCTAGCCCTCCTACTTATAGATGGTATTTACATTAATCCAGCGAATAAATAATATGTGTCTTATATGCATTATTAATATTTAAATATATTTAATTAATATTTGCTCTTCAATTTTATCACTTAACCATGGTAAGTGTCACATGAGCGTTTTTTATCACTCCAAAACAGCCTGCGCGACAGTCAAGTCTCGCACTTGACTTCAGCATGCTCCAACACTCGGCCAGAATTCTAACAACTTTGGACTTAGTTAATTTTAGGCAGCTTCAACGTAGTAAGTATTTGGACTGATTTTAGGCACACGAAAATAAGTAAGGCAACAAAATTTAAAGAGGAACACAAGGCACAATATACAGGAAAAATCTTTCCCAACTTTGTATTAACTCGAGCATACAAAGAAACTCAAACTCGAGTACATCCGTGTACAATGAAGATCACTCTTGACCCTCACAAAGACTACTCTTAGCCTTTAACATTTTCACTCTTTAAAACAAGACTTACGACTCCTTCCTAACTCAAAGTGTAACTCAAACACGTTTTTTTTCTTTCCTCCAAAGTGTAAGCAAGGGTGCCCATTTATAACATCATGGGACAACCCACTTTTTATCACATTTCGGCCTATACACTTGCCCACTACTTTAGCCTAGTGTAGTTGACAACTCCCCAACTACTAAGATCATGTAAATCATGCTAAAGAATAGTGGGATCATGGCCGCAAAAACGTGCAAGGTTGTTGCCACCATTTCAACAACTTCTCTAACTGCTGCCCATGTGTACAGCATGTGCCGGTAACCGCCGTTGACTTGGTCCATTCGAGCTTGCTGCCCCATTATCGTGCCTTGGCCTTAGCCAAGCTTCAATGCCCTTGTATCCATCTGCATTGTAGCCACAATTGCCCATGCCATTGCCCACGAACTTGGCCCGTTTTGCCGCAACTCGATGCCATGCCAAATCTGCCTTTCCATTGCACTTTGGCTTGCCTTTGCCACTTCATTTTTGCTTTTCCTTGGCATCACTGCCTCATGCCTTGATGCCTATGACATGATCAAATGTCACCCTTAGCCCGCAACTCTTCGTCAAGCCCTTGCCAAGCTGCCTCGCCTTCGTCGACGCCTTGGCCATCACTTGCCCGTTTCCCTCTTTAGCTTTGGTGTTGCTCATGCACCTTAGCTTGCAACACTCTCGCTGCCTCAGGACAACACTCTTGTTGTCTATGTCGAGCTCCCTTAGCGGAGGGCTAACAAAGCACCCGCACCCTTTGAAACTCGATGTCCTCGTCGAGGTTAGCTCAATTTATGAGTCCTAAGGGGTTGGCAAGCAACGCCCCTTGACCCCCTTTCTCCTCAGCCACAATCGCATTAATTCCAGCCATTTTGTTGTCGCTGGTCATTGCCTCTAATGCAGCCCTCTTATCTACGGCAGTCATAGCATTCAACACTGCCTTCTTTGGTCAATCTCTTGCTCGGTGCGGACCATCACATATGTAATAGCCCCCAAATTTTCTACCATGCTCTTTGCATTTTGAAGTTCCAGCCTCTTGCTTTCCCTTCCCCTTGTCTTCATTAACATTGTTATTTTCATATTTCTTCCATTCCTTTGGCTTGTCTTTCCTTCCCTCGGTAGACTTTGAAGCAGAAGTCTCCTCTCCCAAGTGAAAATCACCCAATGCATTCGTTGCAGCCACGACACTTGCAAGGTTTTGAATATTCTGCCTTCGCAACTCAAGTTGTGCCCATTGTTGCTGCCCGCTCATGAAGTTGTAACTTGTCTTCTTCCGACATTTTACTAATGCTCAACATCAAAGAAGTGAATTCTTTGACATATGCTCTAACTGATCCGGTTTGCCTCAACTTTTTTAGTTTGTCCCTAGCAATCCAAGACGTATTGCTAGGAAGAAATTGATCCTTCAATTATTTTTTAAGCCGCTCCCACGACTCAATCTTTGGTCAGCCCTAACTTTCATCTTCAGCCACACGAGTGCGCCACCACAACTTAGCATCGTCACTCAAATACATGCTAGTCAAGGTTACTTTCTCCGCCTCATCTTGCACACAAATATCATGGAAGTACTGCTCCATATCCCAAAGAAAATTATCCAATTCACGTTCACTCCTTGCACCACCAAATGACTTAGGTTCCGGGATCCTTACTTTGAGACGGTCAACTACACGTTGAGGAGCATCCTCGCCCATAGCACGTCGCAACACCACCGTATCGCTCTTTAGATCTGCATTCTCTTGACTTAGCTTTGCCAATTCTGCCTCAAGGTAGGCAAGCCTTGTCACGAGAGTTTGCATTTCTTCGCCTTCCAGGACATTTCCAACCAATGCCTCCAGTTTCGTTAGCCTTTCCCGCAGTTTGTTGTTACCACCGACCATGTTTTCAAATAAGACCACGAAATCTGCCACTGCCCGTCGTGTCTCCGTCACAAACCTGCTCCGCTCTGATACCAGTTGTCACATGCGCGTTTTTGATTACTCCAAAATAGCATGTGCGGCAGCCAAGTCTCGCACTTGACTTCAGCCTGCTCCAACACTCGGCCAAAATTCCAGCAACTTTGGACTTAGTTAATTTTAGGCAGCTTTAACGTAGTAAGTATTTGGATTGATTTTAGGCACACGAAAATAAGTAAGTCAACAGAATTTAAAGAGGAACACGAGGCACAATATACAGGAAAAATCTTTCCCAACTTTGTATTTAACTCGAGCATACAAAGAAACTCAAACTCGGGTACATCCGTGTACAATGAAGATTACTCTTGACCCTCACAAAGACTACTCTTAGCCTTCAACGTTTTCACTCTTGAAAACAAGATTTAGGACTCCTTCCTAACTCAAAGTGTAACTCAAACACGTTTTTTTTTCTCTCCTCCAAAGTGTAAGCAAGGCTGCCCATTTATAACATCATGGGACAACCCATTTTTGCCCACATTTAGGCCTATACACTTGCCCACTACTTTAGCCTAGTGTAGTTGACAACCTTCTAAAGTACTAGGATCATGTAAATTATGCTAAAGAATAGTGGGATCATGGTCCCAAAAACGTGCAAGGTTGCTCCCACCATTTCAGCAACTTCTCAATTGCTGCCCATGTGTACAACATGTGCCGGTAACCGCCGTTGACTTGGTCCATTTGAGCTTGCTGCCCCATTTTCGTGCCTTGGCCTTAGCCAAGCTTCAATGCCCTTGTATCCATCTGCATTGTAGCCACAATTGCCCATGCCATTTCCCACGAACTTTGCCCGTTTTGCCGCAACTCGATGCCATGCCAAATCTGCCCGCACATTGCCTTTCTGTTGCACTTTGGCTTGCCTTTGCCACTTCGTTTTTGCTTTGCCTTGGCATCACTGCCTCATGCCTTGATTCCTATGCCATGATCAAGTGTCACCCTTAGCCTGCAACTCTTCGTCAAGCCCTTGCCAAGCTGCCTCGCCTTCGTCGACGTCTTGGACATCACTTGCCCGTTTCCCACTTTAGCTTTGGTGCTGCTCATGCACCTTAGCTTGTAACACCCTCGGTGCCTCATGACAACACTCTTATTGTCTATGTCGAGCTCCCTTAGCGAAGGCTAATAAACCACCCGCACCTTTTGAAACTCGACGTCCTCGTCGAGATTAACTCAATTTATGAGTCCTAAGGGGTTGACAAGCAACACCCCTTGACCCCCTTTTTCCTCAGTCACAATTGTATTAATTCCAGCCACTTTGTTGTCGCTGGTCATTGCCTCTAATGCATCCCTCTTATCCACGACAATCATAGCATTCAACATTGTCTTCTTTGCGCAGTCTCAGCTACCATGGCACAACCACAACGCCATCACCTTAACCACTAGCCACGACTACCAATCACCTATATATGTCATCAACCACAAAACGTCAACCACCACAATCAATTACCTTTCAACTGTCAATGTCAATTGACATTATCGCAAGCTTTTATAGTGTTATCAAATAAAATATCTTTGCAATTTAAATGAAAAGAGATAATAGTTCGCAAATATAACACTTATTTTATTTGAATATTCATATTTATTAGCTTTTAGATTATTTGATTACTAGGGAAGCATACAATCTTAGATAATATCTTAATAATTAGATATATATTTACATTTAAACATCGTAATTTTAAAAGAAAAAAAACAAACAGATAGAACCTAAGACACATTCTACCTTAAATGTTGAATAATTTCCTAATAACCAGTTGACTTCCCATCCATCTCACAATTAATAATAATAAAATTAATAACTCGATTGAAGTTTCATTTCTTGTTTCCTTTTTTTCATGTTTTTTTCTAATTACAAAATCTTATCACAATGCTAATGATAATAATTGAGCTTAACTTTTATATTCAGATAGGTAACTGATTATAATAAATAAAATTAATAACCTGAAAAATAAGAGAAGTAAGTTACTATAACATGTTAAAGTATATGGTAGTGTCTAAAATTCTAGGGGTATTATCACTTTTAGCTCGCGTCAGAAACTATTCACATCTGATAGTCGTAAAAGTGTATAAAAATTGTATAATTTTTGTACATAAAATACAATATATATATATATATATATATATATATATATATATATATATATATATATATATATATATATATATATATATATAAATATATACAAAAAAATACACAAATTTTATATATTTTTTCAGCTATTAATCTTACGGCGGCTATACAGTATCATTTTCTGTATATAAATTATAAATCATAACTCTAAAATAGTACTGCAACCAATTTACTTGTCAGCACTCTATATTTTTCAAATTTACTTATCAAACATAATCCTTTTTTTTATCTCTAAGCCAGTGGACTAGTATTCCAGCCTTCAAGCAAGGGCGTTCAATGATTTTGAGTTTAAGGTAGTATTCTAGAAGCTCTCAAATTCCTAGTAAAACGTAGTCTAGAGCTCACAATAAGGTAAAACAAAAGGCAAGAATGAAAGCTATATATATATATATATATATATATATATATTGGTAGACTAGTAGGCTAGAAACAAAAATACAACCAACATCAACATGACTGGGAATTGAAAACAATTAAGACCGCTTGGAATTTCTTAGCATATCTTAAGGGTGTTTGTCCTAGACTGCTATATGCCAAAATTGATTAATATAGTAGTTAAGTTTAAGTTTAAATTTATTCTAAAATATGTAAAATATATTCTAAATGAGACCCTAAACGCAATTAAGTCTCTATGCTTTAGATCATAAACACTGTGGGTGTGGGATATATTAAAATTAAAGGAAACGTACTTAGTATTAGAAAACAAATGTAATAATGTTCCTACGAAGTATCTTTTAGTAATTCATATTATAGCACGAACAGTACGATTACAAAATTGTTTTGGTCATATTATTTAATATTTCTTTCGAGTAAGAATGGTGCATATCAAATTTAACAAATTCAAAGTGGGATCACAAGGTTGAGGTCTTAAGTAGCTAGCCCATTTACATCATAGAAGTTACAACTACAAGTTTCAGTTTCTGACGCCAGAAACTTTTAAGTACGTAGGCTTGGTTGCGGAGATGGATTCAGAATTTATATTATATGGGTTGAATTTTTAAGATTTTTAGCATTTAATTTATTATATTTTAAAGTTACTATTCATTGCAATTGTACTGGATTTATATTCCTCGACAAAAATACTGGATTCAGCTGAACCCGGTACCGCTGGATCTGCTTGGTAGTAGGTAAGTTGGTGTAAATTATAGTATAGCATTTTCACAATATATAAACACACACCATTGCCTAAAGAAAAGAGCCCATTTCTTCTTTCTATATCCACTCATCCTCGTCTTATATCTTCTTCATCATCATCTACCTAAACCTGAGCTCAACGGGAAAGTAATTACCACCATGCCGTCCGTTTCCGGCCAAATCGTTTGTGTTACTGGCGCCGGAGGTTTCATTGCCTCTTGGCTCGTTAAAATTCTTCTGGAAAAAGGTTACACTGTTAGAGGAACAGTACGGAATCCAGGTACGTACGCACACACACACAGAGTCCATTTAATCCATATTTTAGTATGCGCGGATTTAGAACATGTTCAACTGAACCCATTGTTTCTTTTTTTTTTTGACGATTTATATACACATATGTGAACTGAAATTAAAATGTATGTATAATAAGATTACGCTCATTCTGACTGTCTTAAGTATAGATTATCGGTTCTTTAATTTTTGTTAGTTACGTACGTTGTTCATGCATATGATTATGATGGGGTTCGTTAATTTTAATTATGTATAGATGATCCGAAAAATGGTCATTTGAGGGAGCTTGAAGGAGCAAAAGAGAGGCTGACTCTGTGCAGAGCTGATCTTCTTGATTTTCAGAGTTTGCGAGAAGCAATCAGTGGCTGCGACGGAGTTTTCCACACAGCTTCGCCTGTCACTGATGATCCAGTAAGCGTCTTAACTTATCCACCCATCTCAGCTTCGTGTTCTTTGTGCTAAGATGAAACAAAAGGATTACAAACGAAAACCATTTTTACTATGTGAAAAGAATCAAAAAAATTGTATCTGACTCTGGGACGGAGGTACCCGAGGAATTACGGAATCGGCCGAACCCAATAACTTTTATATTTGGTGTTTCGAATTCATGAAATATCTATAAATATTAAAGTTAGAACTCGGCCATTATACCTTGAAATCGTGGTTTCAAAATTCACAAAACCATAAGATTAAAATTATGGTTCCGCCTAACGTGCTTATCTTAACAAGTTTCTTATCTTATGTTGGTTGAATTGTTACTTAACAAAAATAGAGAAGGTTAGTTGGATTACCATTATCGTCGTATTGGCTTTGGTTTCTCTTGTGTGTCTATTTATTCTTTTGTTCATTTGTTCCCTTTTATGTTGGTTGATTTGATTTATTAACCAGGAAACACTAACACAAATATAATACTCTAGTATTGTTAATTGGTAGAGTGGGGCCAACTTGTAAATCGTAACCCTGCGTTGTGTGATCGGTTTGTTAGCAAGTGCGCACTACTGAAATTCGGAAACTTTAATTTTAATTCAATAAAGCTTTCTGTTCCACCTAAAGGTTCATGATGTGTAAAAGAATGTATTTTTAATGTCATTTAGTTTCTGATTTTCCTTTCTTGGTGACTAATTGTTAAAGGAACAAATGGTGGAGCCAGCAGTAATTGGTACTAAAAATGTGATAACGGCAGCAGCAGAGGCCAACGTGCGACGTGTGGTGTTCACTTCCTCAATTGGTGCTGTGTACATGGACCCAAACAGAGACCCTGATAAGGTTGTCGATGAGACTTGCTGGAGTGATCCTGACTTCTGCAAAAACACCAAGGTTCGCGAAACTTGGAAATTTCTAGTTGGCACTAAATTACTTAAGTTAAACATGACTCTAAATTAGTAATTTATTCATTAAAGATTTCTCATTTTGTGATATTTTACTAAGTTAGCAACACCAACATGGAAAGAATTCTTACCATATCAGTGCAATTTAAACAAGTATAGTAGATTATTGGCTATAAAGACTTGTTATTATATGTCAGTTTAACATATGATCACGTGAAATTTACGTATTATCAACCAGATGCAGATCTCTGTTGTGGGGTCAGAAATCTTGTATATGTATATATACGTGTATACCTTGAAAATTGTCAATTTAAATTGCTTGATACCCTGAACACTAAAATGTTTAGGGGCACTAATTGAGCGGAATACTCGTATGCCATCACGTTAAAATACTCGATTCACCTAAGTTGTTAGCGCACAGAACTTAAAACTCTTTGAAATTGGTATTGTAGAATTGGTATTGCTATGGAAAGATGGTGGCAGAACAAGCAGCATGGGACGAGGCAAGGGAGAAAGGAGTCGATTTGGTGGCAATCAACCCAGTGTTGGTGCTTGGACCACTGCTCCAACAGAATGTGAATGCCAGTGTTCTTCACATCCACAAGTACCTCACTGGCTCTGCTAAAACATATGCCAATTCAGTTCAGGCATATGTGCATGTTAGGGATGTGGCTTTAGCTCACATACTTCTCTACGAGACACCTTCTGCATCTGGCCGTTATCTCTGTGCCGAGAGTGTGCTTCACCGCGGCGACGTGGTAGAAATTCTCGCCAAATTCTTCCCGGAGTATCCTATCCCCACCAAGTAAGTTCAACTCTCAAATCTGTCAATATAATCAAGCCTTTTTCACGTAGAAATGACACCACGCAGCCATCTCCATTTCTAGAGGGCTGCAATTTGAAAATTAGTCATTTTATTCTGAATTTTAATTTTTCAAAGTTAAGATTTTTAGTTTACCGGCTAATCTCTAAATAACAATCCTAAAATGACTTTTTGTGCTACTTTATGTAGCATGAATATTGTTTGGAAATTAAGATAGTGAAGCAATTATAATATTCAGAAAATTATGTTCTAGGTGCATTAAAAACTAGTTTTGCCTAAGACCTAGTTTACAAAAAAAAAAAATGAACCAAATTTGCAAGTTGTTGGATGGTTTTTCCTTGTTCTGTAAATTAAGAAAGTGATGAGATATTCTTGTTGGAAGATTCAGTAGAGTGCTATAATAATCTTCAATGAATAAAAAAATGGAAACTTCCACCTCTTGTTTTTCTGTTTGAATTATTATTAGTGATGAATATGAGCCAGTAGATGTACCAAACTTTATTGGTAAGAAGAATATGACCTAAGGCATGGAATACAAGTACCCACTAACAAACACTTGAGTAACAAAAGTACTACTTCTACAATATTCTTGGACCATAATTGCTCTTACCTAACAAAACATCATTATTTTGGCTGACTGGATCTCAACTTCTCCGATCCTTTTACCGAAAACGGCATTTGCGTGGGACATCCATATTGTCCTCAACAACATAGTGGGACCAACTTCTTGTCTTATAATCAGTATAGTTTGACTTTAAAACATTAATTGAACAAGAACATGATGAAGTACATTACTCAAATCTTGGTTTTATTTGTAAATACCAGTTGTTCAGATGTGACGAAGCCAAGGGTAAAACCGTATAAATTCTCAAACCAAAAGCTAAAGGATTTGGGTCTGGAGTTTACGCCGGTGAAACAGTGCTTATATGAAACGGTGAAGAGTCTACAAGAGAAAGGTCACCTTTCAATTCCTACTCAAAAGGATGAGATTATTCGAATTCAGTGCTCCTAGTATGTATTGAAAAACTATTATCTATAATGAAAGTTGACCATGTCTTTGCCCCTTTATATTCCAAGAGCCAAAAGGAACCTAGAAATCTATTTGTGTTCTACTCTGTTTTACTATACTTTTTCCAGGGAAATGTTTTTAGTGTTTCCATTGTTATTGTCAGCAATTCCGGTGTAAATTACCCTACAACATGAATATTTTTATCGGAGATTTGCTTTTTCTATTAGAAAATATCTTCTTTATGTTTATTTCAGAGACTTCGAACAGTTTGTGCCACGATGTAATTTCTTTATATCTTTAGAATTTTTGAATTAATTAATGTGCATATCTTTCTACAATTCTTATCTTTAATCCATTTCCAGCAACTTGTTTAGTTGGTTAATTGGCTGAGACTCCAGCTTATTTATTTCCTTTCAGGGGCACGCTAATCACAGACTAGCAAGTAATAAATTTGTCAATAATTTGAAAAATCTAAACTTCCAAAGAAAATAAAAGAAGGGATGTGTCTCATTTCCTTTTCTCATAGTCAATACTTATGATTAACAATACTTTCCGTCACCGTACCGTTACTTCATGACAACAACACCAATCCAGTATATATAATTTGACGTGTGGGTTCTGGGGAGGTTAGTGTGTACACAAGCTTTACCCTTGTCCGAAGAATCATAAAGAGATTGTTTCTAAAAAATTCTCGACACAAGAAAATAAAAAAGACAATAGAACAATAACAACCACATACGTCGAGAAGATAGCAACCCCTCGTACGTGTTACTTCATAAGTCGGGATATAATTGCGGTAAATTTCTTCCATTGGATAATTAAAAGTAAAAACTAGCGGCATTAGCAGCCACCCTGCAGTCACAATCACAAATCAAAATCATATTAACCAGTAACTTTTCTGATAATCCAAATATTGCGCATTTCGGCTTTATCTTGCCTTCCTAATCTTTCAACCTGGATTTGCATGTGTAGTTGAAATAATTTGAGAAGAGTGATTATTACTTCAAATGTTTGGCAATCACGTCGAAGTAGAATCTATTGTTCCTAAGATTCGCTGTGTTATATGGACTTTGTCAACACCCATAAGTATGGTGCCAAGTATCATTCAACGTTTGACTTGATTTAACAAATGGATTATTAAAATATATCTTCAATAATTAGCTGTGTTTCTGAGGTTTTTAAATTCAGCTGCAAATCCTATGTTGTATTCTTTTTACATATTAGAATACAGTCTGATTAATTTCAACACGCGAATTAAAGGCCAAAAAGTAGAGAAGAAGAGAAGAAAGAGATTAGTGTGCAATCCTGATCCAACAACTTTTAGGTGGACAAAGACATACAAACAAACACAGAAACAAAAAACAAAAAAGACACGGAAACAACGCCTAATTGAGGAAATGATGATTCGCGAGAAACATCATATACTAATGCACTTAATAATCACTAAGGAGTCGTTTTGTTTGAATACTAACTTATGCCGGGATAAGTTATGCCTATATAAGTTATATTGTGATTAGTTATGCTAGAATTGTTTTTTATCCACTGTTTGGTATGTTGTATTAAAAATGACAATTGCACATGTATAAGTTATCCCGGCACTAATTACCCTACCCTCTACAATGTATAAGTTATCTCGGTACTAATTTTAATACCGAAATATCTTATACTAGGTTTGCTAATCAAACAAAATATTGAGATGATATTAAAGTTTTATATCAGCAGTATACGTTCTTATAGTCATAACAAATGACCCCCAAAGATGAAAGTTAAACGTTTAGACTTGGAGACATAGTAGTCCATTTTTTAAAATATTTGTTTGGCAGGGACAACGCCTAAATGAAAAATTAAAAGGGGATTAATTACTGGCATAGGCTTAGCCTGCTTATTAGTAGTACACACACATATAATGAATGTTAAGTGTTAACCTATCCAAATTTCGGAAATCTACGTATGTAATGTATTCCTGAAATATGTAATATTAATATAAACAATAACAGCTTTGTAGAAGAAACAAGGCGGCAACTTACAAAGACCGAAAATACCAAATTAAACTCACACTCTGACCGACTTTAACTTAACCCCTATATCTAAACCAACAAAAATAGGATTAGTTGTTTGTGATTGTGGAAAAAACTGATAAAAAATTGGCCGATATTCTTTGAAGTCTTCTGCAAATGGATGATAGAGATTCACTTAATTAAATCCTAATTCTTGATTGCATGTACAAGATTCAGCGAAGAAAAATGTTAAATAATAACTCCATTAAACAATAAAATAAAGTTCATATTATTACCCAAATTCAAGGGAAAATATCAATATCGGCGCTGGAATCCATGGTGACTCTACTTCCAAGAGACAAGAGAAAGCTCTACACCATGGTGGCGAAGGAATCAATGGCAATGAATACATCGAGAAGAAGAACGGAGATGAAGCGTGAAAGGAAAAATGAAGAAAAGCAAAAAAGACTTGAACCTAGCTGTCCCACAAGGGATATAACTGAGAATCAAAATATAAAAGCACCCTTGAGAAACAAAAATATTCCGCA